>ML685795.1:909554-1162439 GCA_007922175.1 Pelusios castaneus | reverse complement strand
TGCGATTAATAAATCTGTTAGTCTTTAAAAGTGCCACAGGACTCTGTTGTCTTTCTACAATAGACTAACACGGCTACCCCTTTGGAATTTACCTGCTAGTTAAGACAGTTACCAAAAAGTGTTATCACATTTCAGCAGAGCCCAAGGACTATGCCCTGGCGGTTTAATAGAAAAGGTATTATAACAAAAAGGTTATGCATGGATTTAAATTAAAATGGCATCAGAGGAGCCAGAATGCAGTTTCGCAATAGATTTTAATAAGACATTATTATAGCAGATCTGCATAGTAATATTCTGTTACAGTAACCGTTAAAACATTGTGTTTTTAGAGTGTTCTTGTTTCATGAGGATAAATCTGTTCAAATTAGGATTTAAATGACATCAGTGTGTACTTTATTTAACAGATGGGCAAAAAAGCGTGTTGCCACAGGCCTCTTTGAAAAATTCACAAGACTATACGTACTAACATAAACTGGGGTTGCAGCAAGAATTTAATATGTAGGTACAATGGGATGCCATCCAAACTTCTTTGCAAGCCATACTGAACATATGATTTGTGGCAAATCTTAACTGTTGATAATCATATACAAGAACCACTCATTTATCTCAAGTAATGCCATGTCTCTAGCAGCAATTAGTACCTGACATTTTAAATAAATAAAAAAAAAATAAGGAGGGCTGCGGTGGTGAACAAAGCTTAACTCATAATTCACATAGCCTGCTGGGCAAGACTATATATGGTATATAAGTATTTTTCTTCACACACAAATGTAATGCATATACTAATCATGATCATATTTCAGTTTATACTCTGAGTATACTTAAGTGCTGATGGATAGGGTAAATTTTACACTTCACTCTTATTTCACCCCATCCTTACCTTTTTCCAAAAGATTTAAGAAACATACAAGGCCACTATACTTAAAATTAGACATACCAGCTGTGTTCTACCTTGAAGGTGTGCACATCAGGCAGGATAATAAAATCTGTTTTCTGATAGCAGAATTCTTGCATAACATTCTTACCCTATCAGTTCAGTAAGAAAGGGCAGGAAAGCAAAGCAGAGGCACAGCAGGATATGTACCCTCAGACCTGAGAGTGTAAAGGACTCTGTGCCCTCAGTTTGTTTCTAGAGTCATCCAGAAATTAATGCTTAGCTCTCATTTCTGAAATAGTTTCCATAATCAGGACAGTTTAAGTGACACCATTAAAGTATAGGACAGTCAATTTTGACAGTTTAATCATTTTAAGCTAACTGACTTGTTAATGATATTGCTGAACTTAAGTTCCCTGTTCTGTTCAGGAGGCTGGATAAGTTTCACTCTAAGGGTGGAGGTACCATCTAATCAAGTTTCATTCCACCACTAGGATATACATTTTGATATTTCCACACCATGCCTAGCAATACAAATATAAGCTATATTTGATCATAGATAGGGAGAAAGTACATATTAGAGTTTCTTGGGGGGAAGGGGGGGCAGGGAGCCCTCAGGTGTACCGACCTGAGCTGCTGATTTCAGATCTGAGCTAGACTCTGGGTCCCCGTTTTGGGGATCAGGTGCTAGATTTCGATCTCCCCCCAACCGTATTTTGGGGGGAGAGGAAAACAAGCCCTGAGGGAACCTGTGGAATTCAGGGTCAACTGAGGACACAGGAAGAAAGCGGAGTTATGTAAAGCAGACTGAAGCCGCTCCACACCCCCGCAGGCCACGTTCACACGAAGAACCGGTTTCCTCGGGAGCTAGCGCGGCTGTGACACGCACACCCGCGGCGAAGGGCAAGCCCGCCCCTGAGGGAGGGCAGCCCAGGCGCAGGTATCCAGCCCCGCTCGCCTGCCGCGGGCTAGCAGGGGGAGCAGGGCCGGCCAGAGCCGCTGGCAGCACCGGGGGAACAGCCGGCGGGCTCAGGCCACTCCAAGCCTCAGGGGATACGAACCGGCCCGCTGCTGCCCGGCTCCCCACGCCGCCCGGCCTCGCCTCCCCTCCGCCCCCTCGCTCGCTTACCTGGCCCGGCCGCGTCCCCAGGGCCCAGCTCAGCCTCGCGGCCGCACGCTTCCCCGCGGGAGACCGGCTCCAACCGGCACCTCAAGCGAGGCCCCGCCCACCTCCATGGTCACGTGACCGGCCGCTCCGCCAATGGAGGCCCGGCTGGAGACAAAGGCGCATTGCCTCGCCCGCCCCCTTGTGACAGCCGCGGGCCTCCCGGTCTGCTCCGCCCCGCCCGCGGGGAAGGAGCTGATTGGCTCAGCGTGTCCGGGACCTCTCCGGCGCAGCCCTACTCAGCTCGGGGTTACTCGGCTCGGTCCCCCCGCCCAAGCCTGCATCAGGATGGGGCGCTGGGCACCGGAGGCAGCCGGGGGTTGAGGGGAGAAGCCGCCAGTTCTCACGTGGTTACCCAGCCCAGGCGCTAGCCGCAGCAGTCACACACACAGTCCACAGCCTTCCCGTGCCTGGCCGAAAGGGAGGCAGGAGCCGTACAGGACCGGGCACGTGGACCCCTAGCTCGTCAGGGGTGCGACCAGCTATCCCAGCCTTGCAGGGACAGTCCTGCTATTCAGGGCTTTGTCTTATAGAGAGGTCCTTCTAACCCCCCACCCTGTGTCCTGATTTTTCACAGCTGCGATCTGGTCACCCTAACAATCAGAGAAATTACAGGTGGACAGGACCCCTCGCTCATCTGGTCCAGATGTTCCCAAATTGTAAATTCAGGTTTATCACTAGCGTTCCGCAGAGCTGCTAAATCGCATCAAACAGGTTTAAAATACACAATTTACCTGATATTTCTATTTCAGGTAAAGGAAATGTATTTGCCACAGAAATGGTGTGTGTTTACTAATGGGAGGGAAGGTGGCCAAAAAAAATATTGCTATGAATGTGGTCCATATCAATACGGTTCCTGAACCAGTTCAAGTCCCCTCTGCAGGGATCAGTGGAGGATTATCTCCTACCGTCTATTCCTTTCAGATGACAAAACAATTTGCCCTGGAACCTTGCTATCATTCTTGCAGTGTTCTGTGGGAAAAATATCTTTAAATCACAAAAATGTGATGATGTAGCATGATCCATTGATCTATTGTTTATTTATTTATCATATACCTGATACACTTGTGCATCAGTAATAATAATATTGCCATTCTGGAGTGTTACTATGGTGCTGTACTTAAAGTACATTTGACATCTTTACACATAAGCAACCCATCAAAATCAAAGCAGGTGGCAGAAATCCTATGAGCTGCTGCTGCAACAAGGATTTTCCTTTAATCTGTACATGCAGAACCAAAGGCTTTCTGTGACAGAGCTTGTCCATGCCAATTCAAATTCCAATGGGAATCCAAGAGTAAAATTAAAAGATTCACTAATATGAACAATTCTTTAATTATATATCCAACAGTTATTTGAATTTCCCTCTTCACTTCCTCTTTCTATAACTGATGGAATAAACTTCCCCTTCAAACCTGATTGCAAAGACAGCTTTCCACCTGCCTCTATCCATTAAAGACCGAACAATTTTTTTTATTCCTACATAGATTTCTGCAACTAGCTCCTGCTCCCTTCTAGTGACTCAGACAGATAGTCAAATCTCTTGACAGAATGTTTATGCCCAGCTTTCCTTGTTAGAGCTCTCCAACAGAAATTCATTTGAAACTCAATTTAAAATAAAGTTATACTCTTTATACCCATTCCACTATAAAACCCCATTTATTCAACAACCAGATTGGCTTCCAAGAAAGTGGATCTACTTTCAGAAACATTTTTTCCCCCTGAAAGGTACCAACATTTCCTTTTCTGTTCAGAAAGCGAGAGAAGTGCATAAATCAAATAACACAAACTCTGGACTTTGTGAAAATAAGCACATGCACTTCCTAAAAACATCTGAATTTTGGTTTTAGTTCCAACTAATGCAATTATTTATAAAAATACACACTCCTTTGCAACCCAATCATCACAGAACCTAAAAATGAAACTGATCTAAACAAAAGTGAAACTGACTTCATTGTCCAAGCTGAGAGAAATACAAAATGGAAACAATCATAAACATTGATTTTTAAATTATTATTTTAATCTAAATGTTATTAGTAATCTAGAGAAAAATGTTTATAAAGTTACTGTTGTTTTAAATCCATACTATCCCTTTAAACTGCAGATGATGGACTTTAATTAGCAGTACTCTAAATTCACTTAAGTGGTTACTGTCTAATCTACAAAGAAGGAGACTGAATGGCATTGTCTCCAATTACTGAACTCAGGACTCGTCTTAATGCTTTGTAAACACTAGACAGCAGGCTGCCAAATTTCTCCTTAAAAAAGCAATTGCCATTTGGCTCATGATGTTGCTGTCTTCTCCCCTGATTGCACCTTGATTTCCATCAGAAAGATAAACACTCTGCTATGTCTGTGCTTTCCTAATACATGGTTTATTCATTCAGCGTTAGCTGAATGATTTCCCGTCCTGTAAACAAAATAAATATGTTATAATTTTTAATTCTGCTAAATTTTAAAGATTGAACTATATCCAGGATCTGCTACATTGTCTCTTTGGCAGCAACAGGATTAAAGCCAAAAGAAGATGAATTAATATCCTGTTGAATTACAGAACCAGGAATAGTTCTGACAAACATTCCACTGTACTAAAAGATAAAGTAAATTTAATAGGTTAAGTCATAAAACTGAATCTGAAACCTCAAAAACTGCATAACAGCCACATTAACAACAGGTAAGAACCAACTTTCTAGGTCTGGTAGTTATTTGCTCTGTAACTGACTAACAGAAGGAAATCCATTTGGGGAAAAAATCAACTCATCAACTGCACCTTGGAAAAGTCAAAACGGAGGAAGATTAAAGGTGTCCAAACAAAATAATTTGCTAGCCACCCACTGAATGAACCAACATGTCTTCATTTGTGCACCTATAATCTTACACTTAACAGACCATATTCATTGTGATCATGTATCATATATGTTACTTCAATAGTGTTACACTAGAGATTGGGAGAAATTCATCTTCCCACAGCAGCACTCAACCTTTCCATACTACTGTACCCCTTTCAGGAGTCTGATTCATCTTGTGTATCCCAAATTTCATCTCACTTAAAAACTATTAAAATCACACATAAAAATACAAAAAAGTGTCACAACACAGTGTTATTGAAAAATGGCCGACTTTCTCATTTTTATCATATAATTATAAAATAAATGAACTGGAATATAAATATTGTACTTGCATCTCAGTGTATAGATCAATATAAACAAGTCACTGTCTGTATGAAATTTTAGTTTGTACTGACTTCGCTAGTGCTTTTTAGGTATCCTGTTGTGAAATTAAGCAAATATTTAGATGAGTTGATGTGCTCTCTGGAAGAACTCTGTGTATCCCCAGTGAGAGCCACTGGCCTAGATAGGAGCTATGACATACATCAGTGTCCCAACATATTTTAGAAAAAAGTCAGCCACTGCTCAGATTGCTGGTTCTCTGAACCTACTACCAAATTCTGCCAATTGAGCATCTTTCACAGTGCCAAAGAATCAATATTTGGCTCCCCATTCACTGTGCAGAGTTGCAGGAAAAATAACATCTTGACTGACCATTCCTTTGGCAGCAACTATATGCAACTTGATGGCTAGTCTATGTGAGGATCTTAAACTGGATTACTAACCCATCTATTTACCTTTGTGTCCTTCTCTGCTCTTATATGAAGTTGCCATGATATCCCTTTCCCTGATTAAAAGCTGGTGCAAGGCCAGATTTTACCCATTTCCTTCTGACTATGAGTATTTTATCATTGCTGCAATACTAGTCCAGAAGCCCCACAACACACATTGCCACTTGAAGCCATGTTGAGACCTTGGATCTCATCACCATCTGGAGTGAAGCATCAGTGCAGAAAGTTACTTTTCTTTTCAAACAACTAAATGCACACTCTGCTATCATTGTGCAACTACTGAGTCAGTAGTTAAAAAAAATTCATTCCTTCTCTCCAGTCTGTCTGTGAAAGGGCTTCATTAAGGAGGAACCAGAGGATAAACCAGGTCTCCCAGGATAATTGAAGCAATCTCCACACCATTAATGTTAGTGATCCTGGGGACAAATAATCCTTTCTCCGTTCATCTAAATAGAGCTGAGTTCCAAAAGATCCCAGTGTTGTGGAACTTGTCAGACCAACCTGCATTTCTGGCTGTAAGCAGAAGGTGGTCAACCAGCCTTTGGAGCACTATGGAGGAGTAATATTTTCTATTTATTAAATCTGCAACCTGTTGCGTGGGGGGAGGCATATTATCAGAACATGAGTCCCATCAATTGTCACAAATCAACTGGGAGAACCCTTTCTGTACAAAGTCATCAGTAATCTGAACATTACCAAGCTTTATAACCCCATGCAAGAGTACTTTTTCCATGGCATGACACACCTGATAACAATGGCCCAGCTGTTAATCTCTCCATGCCCAACTGGTTGACTATGGACAAGTAGTATTCAGGGATGGCCATTTTACTGATGGCAGTGTGACCTACTTCTCCATGGGGCATGATCTGTTGGGACCTGCTACTGCAGCTTCAGGGCTTGTTCAGCACATATGTCAAATAAGGTTGCCTTCCCCAACATGAAATTCTCTCACAACTGCCACTCATCCTAGGTGTGCAGAACAATCTTTTCTCACCAATCCACACTGGTCTGCAGGACCATAAATGGCAATGCATGGTGGGAAGTTTCTCCAGGAACTGATCCGTATCAACGGCTTGGTGTCCTCCACTTCTTCATCATCATCCACATCTCATTTATTCTGATGCTAAATCTCCTGCTGCTGTTGGAGGAGTTGCGGCCACATCATCTGCTCTGTGGTGTGATGAGTGAAGACCAAAGCTGAATGTATCTGGGTTTGAGTGCTGAAATACCACGCAAGTAGCCTCTGCTTATTCACGGTTGACAGCAAAGCTGTAAGGTCTGAGGCCTTGTTTTTGGCTAAGTTTAGGCCTTGTTCTTGGGCTAAGCAGTAACAGCCATATGAAACAAAAGCCATGAGATATGAAACGTGGTCACATCCCTCAAACTACTTCAAAACAATGCAATATCAGGCTGTTGAGACAGTGATGCTATCCTAATGGTTCTTACCATCACCAGATAATGAAGCAAATTTTTAGATGCTTAAAGAAAACTTTGCTTGACAACTTCCTGCCTGGAAAGGCATAGCTTATCAACATTTGTGGTCCTAAAATCTACACTTCTTATTGTTTTATCTTTATGGTCCCCACTTTCCTATTGTGTATGTAAACAATTTCTGTCTCATTCTTTGTGTCTGTTGCATAACTAAGTGCCTTATTTAGATCAATGAAGATGGGGGGGATATGATTGGTTAAAGGACTGTTTTGTAGTGTGCTAGAATTTTTGTAGTTTTGTAGTATTTTAGTAAAATGATTGGTTAAAGTATAGCTAAGCAGGACCCAAGTTTTAACTATATAAACTGGGGTCCAAAAGGAAGTTCTAGGGAACCTAACTCCAGGACACAGCCCAAGAAGATCAGAGCTGCCAGACGTCAACACCCTGCCAACCATACTGTACAGAAGCTGGAGACCCCAGATGATCTAATCCTGACTGGCCACCAGGAGAAGTTTATCTGCATTATTGGGACTGGTGAGCACTGTATGCTTAGTGCGTGTATTCTGTTTTGGTAATTGGTAATAAATAAGAATTTAGCACATTACTGTGTGAGGCTCCTTCCCGGTAAAAATCCTGCAAACCCATAGAGAATTATACACAGAGCTCTACAGTCTGGGAATGGGTGACCCTGAATCCTAAGATGTGACTTTGGTAAGGGTTTTTCCCCCGGTGCCCTATGGATTAGGAAAGGCTGTGGGGGGAAGGGGCTTTAACAGGGTTATACCTTGAGCCCTATGGATATGGGTAAAGGTGGGGTAACGGATTGACATGGAGTACTTTTGGGTCCATGTTGGCCAACTGCAATTCAAAAAGGGCACTAGCATGGGCAGAGATTTTTTTTTTTTTTTTAAATTTGATCCTGGCTGGCTTCTCGTTTGAATTTTATAATTCACAAGGAAAAAAATAAATCCTAGGATGCAGGCTGAGATACCATCTGAAAATGCTGCACACGTGATACCCTGCAAGCTCCCACTGTATGTATACAGGATGAAAATGACATATGGAACATGTGTTTCATGTGCAAGCTGCTGGTGAGGCTTGCATACCGTTCATTACTTGATGTGCACCAGAAAGTTTCAGATTGCTCCCCCCGCCATGGTCAAACTCTAAACCCATCCTCTTAAAGGATGAATTTATCTGACAGATAACTTTTCCAATGATTGCCAACTCTGACAAAGCTATTGGTCTTAGTGGGTTTTTTTGGCCTGGTTTCTGCTTCTACCCATCCCATTTTCTGATACAGAAGACAACAGATGCATGGTCTGGCTGAAGTAATAGAGAATGAGTTGATTGTCCTAAAAGACCCATAAGCACTTCTGACAACTGTAATCTATAAAATATCGTTGATGTTTCTTCTTCTAGGGCCACTAGCTCTGATTTGAAGCATCTTGTAATGTGGCACCTCAACACCATAAATTCACAAATATTTTAATCTGATACCATTCAATTACTTCTTGCTTTTATTAAAGTTTCTGTCTCCTTTGTAATTTTTGAAATCACATATCACATAGGTTTAAATCAGATTTCTTGAAAGAATATTTTAGAGAAACACTGACCTCTACTGAATATATAAGAAGTTACAACTGAATCCACTTGTGGCTGGACCTGCCAAAATCCACACTGCTAAGACCATGCTCTGGTCTACACTGCAGGGGGATTTTTTTCAGCAACAGTTGAAGGGAGATATGCAAGTTACTTAAAATAGCTTGCATATCTCCCTTTGACTGCCTAACACAAGAAGACAAGCTCCTAAGTGGCAAAGTTGCCACCATCAGATCGATTTTCTTCAGATCAGCTAAGTGGTCAGTAAAGACATGCTCAGTTGATCCAGAAATAAACTTAATGAAATCACCTGCTCAAGTGGTGTAGTGCTGTGTTGAAG
Organism: Pelusios castaneus; assembly: GCA_007922175.1. Classification (NCBI taxonomy): domain Eukaryota; kingdom Metazoa; phylum Chordata; order Testudines; family Pelomedusidae; genus Pelusios; species Pelusios castaneus. The sequence goes on along the minus strand of ML685795.1, from coordinate 1,153,408 downwards.
GGAACACACCTCTTGTTGGTGCAGCTCAGTGAAGATGGTGTGTTAAAGGTAGGGTTACCAGACATCAGGCAAAAGGAGGACATGTCCTCCTTTTTACCTTCATGTCCTCCGTCCGGCAATTAATGAGCCCTCTAAGAATATTTCTGTTGTTCAACTTGTTCTCCATTTTTTTTAATGCTGCCATGCATTCATTAATCATTACTCATTTTCCATGACATAATATGGTAATGACAGTTATATTAATACTACATTTTCTCCATGTCCTCCTTTTTGTACTTCCCTGTCCTCCTTTTCACGCTTTGGTATCTGGTAACCCTAGTTAAAGGGGAGTTAGGAAGCTGATGGAAGTTATGCAAGCTACTCTATGTTGACTGCTGCCAACTTTTGCTAGCAGCATAGACTGGCCCTCAGTGGTGCAGTTAAGATGACCTAACCCTCCAGTGTATGCAGGGCTAAATCAGTGGAAGAATTCTTCCATCGACCCAGCTACCTCCTCTTGGTGAAGTGAATTATCTACACTGACAGAAAACCTCTGACGTCAGCATCAATACTGTCTACACTGAAGCACTGTAGCAGTGGAGCTCTGCCTATGTAGATAAACCCTAAAGATCTGAATTAGAAGTGATTAGTTAAAACACATTAAATCGCTGTGTGGACTATTATTCAGAATTAAAGTGGCCTTCATTCAGTTTATTTTAATTCACTTTGGAAGTGACTCATGGGGCATAAACAGAATACAGCCCCAGTCTGGGATATCCTGCAAGATACAGGGCTTTCGAGAGGTGAGTATTTTCCCTTTCCTCTTCTACTGTATGCTGTTTCCCATTTTCTGTCACTGTGTGTGATGAGATGAAAACAAACAAGACAGCATCATTTTTTGCCCCATTAAAGTCTAGAAGCCCTGAAAAATACAAATGATTCTACAGTATACATGGTGCTCAGTGTGGATACCTCTATGCATCAGTTGTCTGCCAGTGCCTTTTATGGATGGACTCTATACCAATCTTTAATTCCTCATTAATGACAAAGGGAACCGTATGACAAATGAAGTTAAGTCAGTGTTTAAAACTGCCTCCAGCTCTGGTAAGGTTGGGGAGGTAATATCTTTTATTGGACCAACTTCATGTTTGTTGCAAGCTTTTTTCTCTTATGAACAGAAGTTGGTCCAATAACATATTACCTCACCCACCTTGTCTCCCTAATTTCCTGGGGTCAACACAGATGGCTACAACTACATTGTATCCAACCCTGATAAATATGGGATTTCCTCTGTAGGATGCATATATTGGGAAGCATGGCAAAAGAGATGACACATTCTCTTAAAAGAGATGAAACATTAGTTATGCAGTTAGTGACTGAGCCCTGGTCTACACTCGCCGCACTTTTTGGTGGCAGTTGACAGGAGATATGCAAAGTACATAAAATACCTTGGGTATCTCCCATCACTCTACTAACTCCCACTTACTTCCCCCTACACACTGTAGTAAGGTAACCGGAAATGCCATCCAGTCAAATTAGTGCTACTCCAGTTACGGGACTGAATTTACAGCATTGAGCTGTAGATCGATTGAGTCCGTATTGACAGACCGCTCAATTGAATCCGGAAGAGCGCACTGACGGTGGCAAATTTGTCTCCATCAGTACAGACATACCCTTATAGAAGCCAAAAAAACCAATGGCACAGTATAACCAATAAGGATCTCACACTTCCCGCCTGGCTATCTGTTCCATCCTGCTGGTAATAACAAGCATATTAGATATTTTAAATTACTTTTTGACTGAAACTGACACATCCAGAGGCATCTTCCTGTATTCCGATCACACTAGAATAGTGTGTGGTGGCCATAAAAGCTCTTAGTCAGGGACTGCAATTACATGCTAATGGAGTGGGGGAGGGTTTAATCAGCAAGATGAGCGGATAAAAGGATTGTACCATGACTCAAACTGTCTTTTAGGTGGAGGAATATACTGAGTTATGCCCTAATTCAGTCAAGTATATGCTTAAATCCCATTTAAATTAATGTGATTTAAGCACATGATTAAGCACTTTGCTGAATAGGATACATATAAGCACACGCTTAAGTGCTTTGCTGAATCAAGGCTTTGGCGGGTTTCAAACCAGCTATGTTTGCACACTTCAGCAAGCATTAGTCTCACTCATTTTCAGTAAAAAATGCCAGTTCCATCAAAAAAACCCAAACCTGAAGTAACTTTAATTTTGGCTTCATTCTTCCTTTGTTACCTTTTGCTTTGATATCTGGGTAAAAGGAGAGCAGCGGCTTTATTTAGGGCCTAAAGCATAGTATCCTCCAAAGAAGGTGACTGCTGTACAGCATCTTGGGAAGGAGGGGTGTTTATAGAAATATTCTTTACACTTCAGTGATTTAAAAGTTCTCTCAAATGATTATTATGTCAGAAAGATTACTACTTCAAAGATGGGGCAGGGGGAGCAGCCTGTAATGCTATACTTACCCTTTGAATAACACACAAAGCTGTTAATACAATCATAAAGCTTGGCCCAAAGTGCAATGTTTGCCCTGTCTCTAATAATAATGATACTACAGTAAAGTGTTATTTGTTTAATGTCTTTGATATTAACTATTTCACATCAAAATATTTTTTGTGCTGAATAACAATTATAAAATTGAAATAGACAAATAACAGAGAAGAAGAGAAATTAAAGATGTATAAGCAAGAGAGAAGACAGATGAAGAGAAGTGCAAAAGCTGCAGTGTACATGGCTTATCTTGCCAAGTGTGGTGTGATTATGTGAAGAGAGAGAGGAAGCTAGAACCAGTAAGACAAAGAGAGCAGGGACAGGAGGTAGATAAGGACATCACAAGGAGCTAAACTGATCACTAGCATACAGCAGGTGCATCTGCATGGACTTCAGTGTAGTTGCACCATTTCACACCAGACATAGGGTTGCCAACCTTCCTGGATTGTCCTGGCACCTCCAGGAATTAATGATTATGTCATGTGATGAAACCTCCAGGATTATTTCCAACCTAAATTGGCAACCCTACACCAGAGGTGTATTTGGTCCAAAGTCTGAGAGCTCCACTGGATCAAGTCTATGGAGATTTTTAAAGAAAATTAGGGCAATATTTTACTTAAGCTTTTAATTGAACAGAAAACCTGTAGGGATGTGTGAAAAAGGAGAATATTGTCATGGTTTATTTCTATGCCTATGAAAATAGGCAGTAGCAGTCTGAGCTTAGTGAAATTTAGAGAACTGACACTTGATTGTATAATTACCAAAAAAAGAAGAGGCTGCACTAGGCAAGGCAAGAAGAAATGAAGATTTTAGCCAAGTTAGAGCTTAGGCAATGATATACATGAGCCATAATTTAGGGGTCAGTGGGCAGATTTAAAGACATGAGATGTGTGGGTTGAAAGGAAATTCAGCAATGCTGACACCACGGGTTACCGTCTGAATTAGGGAAGGAGATTGATGAATAAACTATAAGAAGACACACTTCGTGTCCATGAAATATCATGTTAATCTTTGTGACAGTTGCCTCACGATCATGAAGCTTACTTGTGAAGACAGGTAAAGAAATTGGATAAAATGGAGACAGTGAAGTTGTCAAAAGACAGAGTAAAAGTGATATCTTTCATTAAAAGGCAGAGTAGTTGACAGTGCTGAAAGCTGCACTGAGGTCATGGTGGATGAAAGGAGAAAGAAAGAAAGACATGAATTACACAGAGATTAGTTTCTGTGTTGTGACCAGAGGACACAGACAACAGTTAAGATGTTGTTGGGACAAAAGACAAGAGATTAAAAAAAAAGATCTTTTGAAGGAATGTACTGAGAAAGGGAAGGTGTGCAATAGAGCAGCAATTGCAATGTCAGGATGAAGGAAGTGTTCTGAGTAATGAGTGGAAAAGGATATACAAAAAGATAGGGTATATTGTTGCATAAGCAAGTGCTTTTTCCAAACAAGATGTTTTCCACGGTCACTGGCTGCTCTTTAAATGTTGGTACTGAAGGATAAGGATTACACTTCACTACTTCCAAACACTTTTATAGGCTTTTCATTTGGATATCCCAGCGCATTAATACAGTTATTTGCTAACACTGGTGTCTTTTTCTAAGATTTACCAAGACATCTTCTAATGTGGCTTCTAACCAAACCAGGATCAGAAAGGGTATTTTCCTTCTCACAGTAACTTTCAACACAAAACAAATATTTGTTGACTATGGCAGCCCTGCACGCTTAATACAGCATTACTAATGATTGACATCTGTCTGCTCGAGCTCTACTAACAAGATTAAAATATTTACAATGCTTGTAGGTTCCAAGTCCTGGTAATTTACATCTACTTTGACTCCATTACATTACAGCTATGACCTACAAAATTGCAATTTAAATCCTAACACTTTATCTGCAGATATTTGGAACAATTTTCTAGCGTATAAGACAGGAATATAAAGCATTCTGATTCAGATCCACGCTTTTCATTTGGGCCCATCTCTTTCTTTAACTTATCCTTTCTTGCTTTTTGCATTTAATTCTACTTGGACATGGAAAATAGAGTTCTTACCCTCAATTTTGTTTGGTTAATTTCAGCTCCTGATTCTTAAGCATCAGCATAAGACTAATGCTTAAGACAGAAACATGGCAGGTGAGTTGTTTATGTACAAATTAAAAACTATTTTAAAGAATAATTTCCTTAAAACCTTTAGGTTTTGTAAAACTGCTTTATAAAATAAAACACAAAATAAAAAAATATAAAATATCTGGGGTCAAGCTAGATGATACTCTTTTAGCAGATAGTCAAAGTTGTAATCTAAACTCCAGAAAAAAGTTTAACTGTATAGCAAAAAGGAACAAATACCATCTTCTATAATATACTTTATTTACAAAAGTTTACAAACCCATATCTACCTAGAGGTTAGAAAGTGCAGTGTCCAATTAAGAATTCATTAACAATAATGAATTTTGACTCATCTGAGTACTGTAATATAATTTATAATGCCAGTATAATGCTCCAGATTCTTTGTTTTTAATTTTTCATATTCTGTGCTTTTTTTTTTTAAATTAGGAAGTGGATTAAAGATATTTGTTTAAGAAACTGTCCCTCGAAATGGTCTACATCACTCAGTGAATGTCATTTATCAACAAAAGTAACATTAATAAAACTCCTTAAGAAACACCTCTACAGTACCAAGCAGTCAGTGTTTTCAAAGTGATGTACTTTTCAATAATGCATCTGTTGAAGCCTTTATCCTTTACAAAAAAAGTGCTAAAGAACTACCATTGTGGCCTCCTAGCTCATCAGCTCTTAGGCTTCATTTCAATAAGTTCCATCAAAAATATATGATATATGTGCCTGTCTAAATGGAGGTGGAAGCTCAAAGCCATTTTGGTAAGAAATGACCTAATCAGAATGCTTTTATTTGATCACAGTTGTCTTGTTTGCTTTTATTAGATGTGTGTGCTTTGCTTTTTTAGTGGTTTGCAATATCTTTTTATTTTTTTCAATAAAACCAGTCAATGATCTACAAGCCATGCTCTTATGGAGTCTTCTCCTACCTGAATTGGATCTTAGTCCATCAGCATGGCAGATACCTGATAACAGTTTCAGTTACTTATTTTAGCAGTGATTTCTTTCCCTTATCATGCCTGTAGGTAGACCATTGTGGGCATTTGTCTTACAAACAAGACCATGCATTGAAAAGCATCTCATTTTCATCCATCTATTTCATTGGATATTTTTAGAGCATTGATATTGTATGAGTCTCAGGGGGAGCTGGCATTACCAGTTTTAGAATATTTGCAGATCTCCATTTTACAAATATTCTTATAATTAAAGATGAACCAAACTCAAGGGTTCATAATCACTAACATAGTAGATTCGCTTAGAATTGCATATACAGCAGTTAGACTGTTTCGCTTAGAGTTGCATATAAGCAGTTAGACTGATGGGATAATCTATCAACCTTTACAGAGTAATTAAAGCACAAGGGTATCATGTGGAAAATACATTGTATGCAACATAAAACTAATGATCAATTTTTCTTTTCCTTTGTTTTCTTATAATTTTCATTTTGTGTTTGGGGATCCTACTTTATCTTGGGGTTTGATTTTTTTTTTTTAAATTTTACTAATGGTTTGGAAAATACTGGTTATAAAAGTTTATTTAATTCACCAGATCACCTCACTCCAGCCCCCAGAAAAATCATGGAGCAGATCCTCCAGGAATCCATTTTGAGGCACTTGGAAGAGAGGAAGGTGATCAGGAACAGTCAGCATTGATTTTCCAAGGGCAAGGTACGGTATGTCTGACCAACAATTGCCTTCTATGATGAGATAACTGACTCTGTGGATATGGGGATAGCAGAGATACCGTGACTTCAGCAAAGCTTTTGATACAGTCTGCCACAGTATTCTTATCAGCCAGTTAAAGAAGTATGAGTTGGATGAATGGACTATAAGATGGACAGAAAGCTGGCTAGATCATTGAGCTCAATGGGTAGTGATCAATGGCTGATATCTCGTTGGCAATGGGTAACAAGTGGAACACCCCAGGGGTCAGTGCTGGGGCCGGTTCATTCCACCCCTTTGGACGCCATCCAAAATGATAGCTGGAGTTACACACAGCTATAAAAGCCTTCTTCAGATTACGCTTCTCTGCTCTCTCTCTTTCCACAAAGTGTTTTTTATATGATGTTAATTGGTATTTAATAAAAATATACATTCTGAAAGATAATCAATCTTTATTTGTCTCCTATACACAGAGGTTGCTGCTGAAATAAACATACAGTGGTAATTAGAAATCTGCAGACTACAAATGGCTGTCAGGAAGCAATCATCCAAATTTTTATGCAAAGCAGCAAGTAAACGAAGCATGGCAGAGTGCTCTATACAAAGACACATACCTGTTGCTCATTGTCTGCTATTTCACGCACATTTTCGAGTCAGTCCTTTGTAGCAGGATGCAATAAATGCTCTGCACACTTTCATTGATGCAACCCCCATGATGGGTTTCTTGACTCCAAACCGATTTGCAACTGACTGGTAACAGTTTGGAGTTACCAGCTTCCACACAGTGATCGTCATGTGTTTCTCCACCCAGAGGGCAGCTCTCGTTTTGGTGTCCTTGCGATGCCGTTCAGGAGTGTGCGTTGAACACTGTTCCAGGAAGGTGGATTTGCACATCTAAAAATTCTGTCCCCACTTCTTGTCATCCTAGACCTGCATAACGATGCAATCCGGCCACTCTGTGCTTGTTTCCCAAGCCCTATAACAGTGATGCTGCACTGTGTTCAGCTGCTCCGTGAATGCCAAAAGTAATCTGGCATTGTTTCCTTTTACGGCACACAACAGGTCAGGCACCTCGGATTCCTTCTCAGATTGGGAGCTCATGATATACTGCATGACTAGCTGTGATGTGGTCACTGTTATGAACAGATAAGTACAGAGCAGTGCAGGATCCATCTTCTTAGGCAGAGATGAGAGTGGGCACGCAGTAAACAGGGACCAGTGAAAAAAGGCACAAGATGCAGTCAGAAGCCCATTGAATGATGGGACAGAAGAAACTGCATCATGGGACGTTGAGCTTGCTTGCACCTATGATGCACTGCAATTCAGTCCGCCTTCCTACAACTCCTTGCTGCAGAAGGCAGTGGATAGCACTACAGTACACTCCTCTGCTCTCACTGTTGACGCTAGAGCACCAACTGTGGATGCACTCTGCCAACAGAATAAGCATTGGGTGAATACCCACACGCAATGTACTTATAGCGGTTTTTGATCACCAACATAATTTTCCTCAACAAAACTCTGTAGTGTAAACAAGGCATGAGGCATAAAATGGGTCTTTGCAGCACAGAGCACAAAAGGTTACAATATGTAATTAATTAAATGGTTTGTCAAATTTGGGAAGAGCTTGTGAGATCTTAGGTAGTATAGAAAGCAACTAAAATTTTCACTGTGGTCAATTAACTAGTGTAATTAACTACTTGCCAATCACTTGAATAGACTACTTAATTAATCATGGTCCTCCTTCAGTAGCTGGATTTGCTGTGTGCCCCCTACATGTTGCCAGGGGTGGTCTTAGTGCAAAAGACAAGGATGGTACCCACATGCTGTGGGAGGGAACCCATCCTTGATTCCCCGCCCCCAGCCTTGCAGACCCCCCACCTCCTCTCCTCAGGCCCTGACACTGGTCCCCCACCCTTCCCCTAGCGCCTCTCCCCAGGCCCATTCCTCCCTGCCACCTGCCCTTTACAGCCTCCCTGCCCTGCCCTCCCCCCCCATTTGGCTGCCGCCTCGGCAGCTCCCCCCCAGGGTTGGCTTCCAGTGCAGCCACATCACTGGCCCCTCCCACCCCATGTGCTTCCCCAACCCCTTCCTACTACTCCGGCCCTTCCCAGCTCACCTGTGGCTCCTGGCCCAGCTGCTCCTGCCCTGGCTGGCTGGGTCAAGAGATTTAAAACAGCCAGCTAGCTGGAGCGGGACCTGACCTAGCATGGGGGCCCTCCCCCAGGCAAGAGTGGGCGTCTCCCAGGCAAGAGCGGGGCCTGGGCCCTTGCCCACCCTGCCCTATAGCTAGGATCGCCTATGCACGTTACTGCAACTGAGATTTAAACCAAGACCCTTGTGACAGGCTGGAAACAGCTGTATCAAATTAGCCAAAAGAGAGCTGTTGTCTAGTTAAGGCAGTAGGAGAGGTGTTCATGCTTTTTGTCATTCCTGCACATACAGTTAGGTAATAGATCCTATAGGAGTACAACCTCCAGTATCATGAAAAGGTTGTCTGGTGTCACTTAATTGTTAAACTAGATTCGCTGGCTTGGCTGAATTATGGTTGGTGCAGAACCAGAAGGGGTGGGGCAAAAATGGCTATGAGCTACTTTATTTGTTCCCCTGAAGCAGTGAGCAGACCAGTGCCTGACATAATTTATGCAAATCAGGGACTGACCTTGCAGCAAAATGGCTGTTTCAACAGTGGGGATCAGCCAGACTTAGCAGCATCCTACCCATGTCTGTTTCACCCACCCATGCCTTTGGAGGGGGTGGTTGTATAAGAGCTGCTATGAAAGTATGGATTTTTTAGGTGCATATTTTCTTTGTGCTAGCAGACCTGTGCAAAGTTGCTGCATCAAACAAGGCCATGAATCTGGCTCAAACCCTTCTAAAACCAAGATCTTTCTGTCTGTTAAACATTGCTGTGGCAAGTAAAAGTTTATCATCTGCTGCCCTCTGGTGGATATTTTGAGAGGTTCCTTTAAATAGTGGGTTCCATGGAAGCTCTGCTTTGGAAACATTAGAATGAAGTATAGCTGCTAAGTGTTAATGACAAAAATCTAAATAAAACATTTATCTCCTTGCAAAGCCGTTTTTACATTTTGCTCTTTCTTCTTAGCTCCATGCATTCTCCTAATCTCTCTCTTCCTTTACTACTGGTGACCTGCTAGGCCACTTACTAGCTTCACACAACACCCCTTAAAAAATAAAATTAAAAAAATCCACCAGGGAAAGGGTTCTTTGCGTCCCTCTCATATGTAATTCCCCATCCAAACAACACTTATCAATAGTGCTGGATGGTGTAAAATAAGAATTGGATTTAAAGTCAGAGATCTTGCAATAAAAACTATATGTCATTGTTATGGGAAGATTCATGATGTCTCTTATTATCCTGCAAAGCTCAATGAAATTGGACCGTAAAATCGTAACATTATTGTGCACAGAAAAGCTATTTTAAATCATATGTAGAGGTTTCTAAAATGTGTTAGTGTGGAGAATAAGGGAAATATCTGTTTTGTTTTGTTTTTTAAATAAATACCATGTACTACGCCACTTAGCAGGTGGATATTATCCTAAGAAAAACAAACAAGGAGGCCTTTGGCACTTTTAAAGACTAACAAATTGATTTATCGCAAGAGCTTTTGTGGGAGAAAATCCCACTTTGTCAGACTCTTTGAAGATGGGGAATTTACAGAATGGGAGGAAATTAAATGCATTAAAATGTATGTAAGTGAGGAGAGGTCTGTCTCCCACAGCTTGAGAAAGTGAGGGATCATCTTGTAGAATAGGCTGAAGATCCTTGATGATGTGCTGTAGAGGTCAGACTTGGGGGTTGTAGGTGATGACCATTGGTGTTCTGTAGTTTTCTTTCTTGGGCTTCTCTTGTAGTAGTTAACTTCTGGGTACCCTTCTGGCTCTGTCAATCTGTTTCTTCACTTCTGCAGGTGCGTATTGTAGTTTTAAGAATGCTTGATAGAGAGCCTGAAGGTGTCTGTCTTTGTCTGAAGGATCAGAGCAGATGCGGTTATATCTTAGTGCTTTGCTTGGCTGTAGACAATGGATTGTGTGGTGTGTCCTGGATGAAAGCTCGAGGGATGTAGGTAACTATACTGATCAGTAGGTTTACGGTACAGAATGGTGTTTATGTGTCCATCACTAATTTGCACTGTAGTGTCCAGGAACTGGATCTAATTTGCACTGTAGTGTCCAGGAACTGGACACTGTAGTGTCCAGGAACTGGAATTGGATGTGCACAAGTCCATGGGGCCGGATGAACTGCATCCGAGGGTGCTGAGGGAGTTGGGGGAAGTGATTGCAGAGCCGCTGGCCGTTATCTTTGAGAACACGTGGAGAACGGGGGTGGTCCTGGAGGATTGGAAAAAGGCAAATATAGTACCTATCTTTAAGAAAGGGAAAAAGGAGGATCCGGGGAACTACAGACCGGTCAGCCTCACCTCAATCCCTGGGAAAATCATGGAGCAGGTCCTCAAGGAATCCATCCTGAAACACTTGGAGGAAAATAGAGTGATCAGGAACAGTCAACATGGATTCACCAAGGGCAAATCGTGCCTGACCAACCTGATTTCCTTCTATGATGAGATGACTGGATTTGTGGATGCGGGAAGAGCCGTTGACGTGACATACCTTGACTTTAGCAAGGCTTTTGATACGGTTTCCCACAGCATTCTCGTCAGAAAGTTAAGGAAGTATGGGTTGGACGAGTGGACCGTAAGGTGGATCGAAAACTGGTTAGATCAACGGGCTCAGCGGGTAGGAATCAATGGCTCGATGTCTGGTTGGCAACCGGTAACGAGTGAAGTGCCCCAGGGGTCGGTCCTGGGGCCGGTCCTATTCAACATCTTCATTAATGATCTTGATGATGGAATAGACTGCGTGCTTAGTAAGTTTGCGGATGACACCAAGTTGGGGGGAATGGTAGATACTCTGGAGGGCAGGGACAGGATCCAGAGAGACTTGGACAAATTGGAACACTGGGCTGAAAGAAACCTCATGAGGTTCAACAAAGACAAGTGCGAAGTCCTGCACTTAGGACGGAAAAATCCCATGCACTGCTACAGGCTGGGGACCGATCAGCTAAGTAGCAGCGCTGTAGAAAAGGACCTGGGAGTTATGGTGGACGGGAAGATGAATATGAGCCAACAGTGTGCCCTTGTTGCCAAAAAGGCCAATGGCATATTAGGCTGCATCAGTAGGAGTATTGCCAGCTGATCGAGGGATGTGATAATTCCCCTCTATTCGACACTGGTCAGGCCGCATCTGGAGTACTGTGTCCAGTTTTGGGCTCCCCACTACAGAAAGCATGTGGACAAATTAGAAAGAGTCCAGCGGAGGGCAACAAAAATGATTAGGGGGCTGGGGCACATGACTTACGAGGAGAGACTGAAGGAACTAGGCTTATTTAGTCTACAGAAGAGAAGACGGAGGGGAGATTTGATAGCAACCTTCAACTACTTGAAGGGTTGCTCCAAAGAGGAGGGAGCTAGGCTGTTCTCGAGGGTAACAGAGGACAGAACAAGGAGCAATGGTTTCAAATTACAGATGGGGAGGTCAAGGTTGGATATTAGGAAAAACTTTCTCACTAGGAGGGTGGTGAAGCATTGGAATGGGCTATCTAGGGAGGTGGTAGAATCTTCATCTTTGGAGATTTTTAAGGCTCGGTTAGACAAAACCCTGGCTGGGATAATTTAGGGGGAGTGGTCCTCCTTTTTAGCAGGGGGTTGGACTAGATGACCTTGTGAGGTCCCTTCCAACCCTATTATTCTATGATTCTATGATTCTATGTGTGGAGTGTTCCAGGCTCAGTTTGATTGTGGAGTGGGGAAATTGTTGAAATCTCTATGGAAATCTTCAAGGGCGTCCTTACTGTGGGTTCAGATGATGATGTCATCAGTGTAGCGGAGAGGTGCTTTAGGATGAGATGTGTGGAAGTATTCTAAGTTGGCCATAAAAATGTTGGCATATTGTGGAGCCATGCGGGTACCCATAGCAGTGCCACTGACTTGAAAGTATAAATCAGGGGTTCTTAACCCGTGGCCCGCGGGGCTTTTTAAAATGGCCCGCGCTGCCTGGCTGCTGGCTGGGAGCCTGGCTGCAGCCGCCCACCTCCTCTCCTGTCCCGGCCAGGGCTCCAGGAGCTGCTGGTGAGCCTGGGGGGTATGTCGGGGGGCGGTGCAGGCCAGAAAGGCATGGCACGGCTGCAAGTGAGAGGCGAGGCTGGCTGGCATGGCTGTGGGCTTGCTGGCTGCTGAGGGTGGCCGTGGGGAGTGTGGCGTGACTGGGGGCCGCAGGCTGTGAGGGGGCCGGGGCCATGGGCACAAGCTGGGATGGCTGTAGTGGGGGTGGGGTGGGAGCTTGGCCACCCTGTTGCTGGGGCCCAAATGCCTGCCCACAAACTGGCCCTGTTCATGGGCATCCAGTGCCCCCGCTCCCCCCCCCTTTAAAAAAAAACCAACAAACTTTCAATTTTTTTTAAATTTTAAAAAAATTGGGGGGGCTCAAAGGCCACAAATATAATTTTTACAACCCTGAAGGGCCACTAGTCTATTTAATTAAAATTTGATTTAAATTTAATTACTCATTCTAATTAATTTTAATTAAAATTTAATTTAATAAATTTACTTTTAATGTAAATTTAATTAAATAGACTGGTGGCACCTCAGGGTTCTAAAAATTATATTTGTGACCCTTGAGCCAAAAAGGTTGGGAACCACTGGTATAAATTATCTTCAAATATTAAATGGTTGTGGGTGAGTACAAAGTCACAAAGTTCAGCCACGAAGTGTCTGTGGCATCATCTGGGCTTGTTCTTTAAGTTGTAATCCATCTTTGTGTGGGATGTTGGTGTAAAGAGCTTCTATGTCCATAGTGGCCAGGATGGTGTTTTCTGGAAGTTCACCAATGGACTGGATTTTTTTTTCAGGAAGTCTGTAGTGTCTCAAAGATAGCTAGGCGTGTTGAAACACTTGGAGGAAAATAGAGTGATATAGAACAGTCAACATGGATTCACCAAGGGCAAATCATGCCTGACCAACCTGATTGCCTTCTATGATGAGATGACCGGATTTGTGGATGTGGGAATAGCCATTGATGTGATAAACCTTGACTTTAACAAGGCTTTTGATACGGTCTCCCACAGCATTCTCATCAGCAAGTTAAGCAGGGGTTAAAGTAAGGGGGAACGCACTGGAACGCAGTTCCAGGGCCCAAAAATTTAAGGGACCAGAGTTCAGGGGCCCCTAAAAATAGAAAAATCCAGCAGAACACACGTTCCCCCCTGCCCTGGCTGCTGATAGGTCCTATGCCCCACCGTTGTTAATCACAATACTTATTGTGTTATGCAGTGTTTGCTAGTTTGTGACAATAATTGCTATAGACATAAACACTATATAAAAGTATAAATATTTTTATGGAGCGATAACCCACGCATGTGGAACTGAGAAGTGGTTGGAAATGCCTACCTGGGCTGGGGCCCACACATGCATGAAGGGGGCCCAGACAATATGGGAAGGAGGCCTGGAGATTTAGGAGGGTTCTGGAGCCACTGAAGTTAAGGAAGTATGGGTTGGATGAGTGGACCGTAAGGTGGATAGAAAACTGGCTAGAACAATGGGTTCAGTGGGTAGGAATCAATGGCTCAATGTCTAGTTGGCAACCAGTAATGAGTGGAGTGCCTCAGGGGTCGGTCCTGGGACCGGTTCTGTTCAACATCTTCATTAATGATCTGGATGATGGGATAGATTGCATGCTCAGTAAGTTCGTGGATGACAACAAGCTGGGGGAATCGTAGACACGCTGGAGGGCAGGGACAGGATTCAGGGAGACTTAGACAAATTGGAACACTGGGCCAAAAGAAATCTCAGGAGGTTCAACAAGGACAAGTGCAAAGTCCTGCACTTAGGACGGAAAAATCCCATACACTGCTGCAGGCTGGGGTTATGGTGGACAGGAAGCTGGATATGAGTCAACAGTGTGCTCTTGTTGCCAAAAAGGCCAATGGCATATTGGACTGCATCAGTAGGAGTGTTGCCAACAGATCGATGGATGTGATTATTCCCCTCTATTTGGCACTGGTGAGGCCGCATTTTGAATACTGTGTCCAGTTTTGGGCTCCCCACGACAGAAAGGATGTGGACAAATTATAGATTCCAGCAGAGGGCAATGAAAATGATTAGGGGGCTGGGGCACATCAGATTAGGGGGCTGAGTTATGAGGAGAGACTGAAGGAACTAGGCTTATTTAGTCTGCAGAAGAGAAGACTGAGGGGGGATTTGAGAGCAACCTTCAACTACTTGAAGGGGTGCTCCAAAGAGGAGGGAGCTACGCTGTTCTCGGTAGTAACAGAGGACAGAACAAGGAGCAATGGTTTCAAGCTGCAGCTGGGGAGGTCAAGGTTGGATATTAGGAAAAACTTTCTCACTAGGAAGGCGGTGAAGCATTGGATTGGGTTGCCTAGGGAGGTGGTGGAATCTCCATCTTTGGAGATCTTTAAGGTCCAGTTAGACAAAACAATGGCTGGGATGATTTAGTGGGAGTGGCCCCGCTTTTAGCAGGGGGTTGGACTAGATGACTTCATGAGGTCCCTTCGAGCCCTAAGATTCTATGATAGCATAGGTCTCTAAGGAGAAAGTCCACATAGCCAGATAAGCCTGCTGTAAGCATGCCAATATCTGAGATGATGGGGCACCCGGGATTTCCTTTTTTATGGATTTTCTGGAGTAGACAGAATATCCCTGATCTGGGTTCTGGTGGTGTGTCTGACTGCACAGAGTTAACTCAAAGGAGGTTGTTAAGAGGAAACTAACAGGAAAGAAAACAATGGCAAAGATAAGGTACAGTCTGAGAGAATACTAACTGTCTTTGAGGAAATAATGGGGAAGCTACAGATTGGGGAATAGCCCTGGGCTTGACTCCAGCAAGGCTGGCAAGATTTATTCTTCCAGGACACAAACCCAGGATCAAAGGGGATACTAATGCTAGGAGGAAAGGGAGGGTGAAGTGAGCAGCAGCAATTGAAATGCTGAGAGAGAGAGAGAGAGAGAGAGTGTGCATCCTGCGGCAGGGCAGTTTGCTTTTCCCATACAGAAATCAAGTTCCAAAGGGTAGCCGTGTTAGTGACTCCTTGTGTGTTTTACTGGACAGAAGGAAATATACTGAAGGGAAAATACAGAAGCCCGCAAAAACTATTATTGTGCATTTCAAGTAGAACACATGTATATGCCATTTTGTTGTTTCATCCTTTTGCTCAGTGTGCTATATACCTTTGGGTGAAGAAATAAATGCTTTGTTTGGAAGAAGGTGCTTTTTGAGTCCTTTTAATCAGCTGCTGTCACAGGCTTGTGGAGTAAAAGAGCTTTCATGTGCTAAATCCAGCTGGGCCTGTCATTGTTAACATGGTGGGGAGGCGGTGGGAGCTGCCATACTGAGATCCAGTCCCAGCATATGTCTACACTTCACTTACAGTCTTGACATGATTGGGCTGGGTCGGTGGTTAGGCTAGCTCTGATTGCTGCAGCTACACTGCTGTTTTTAGCAAGAGAGACAGGCATATATGTGCTGCAACGGCACGCAGCTCCCAACTGCGGTGCAGACATACTACCAGAGGGGTTGAACTATGTGGTCCCACCATAGGGAGAGAGAGAGGAAGCCTGGCCTGTCAGCCAAAGGGTCCATTCAAGGATAAAATAGAGTCTACTCTAAAGCATAGCTTGCCCTGTGATTGTGATAATTACTTATAAACTCTCCCACTCTCTTACAATCTTGTACAGTAGGATTTATGACCTTGGTTTTACAGATGGAGAGCATAAAAAAAGTAAAGCAACAGTATTGTGCAAAACAATGACATTTTCATAAAAATAGCTTTTCTGTAAATACATCATATAACCAGCCAAAGTTCCTGATGGTGTAGTGTAATAGAAAAGCTTTACTGGCTCTCTTTTTTTAGATTACATGCATAAATAATTTATGGCTTTGTCCCTTGTAAGTTTGGGAAAGAGCTGCTACCTAAGTGCTTTACCAATATGCACCTGAAGTTTCTGTTTTAAGCTCCAAACTTTAGCTTCCATTTAAAAAACAAAAGTATGTCTCTAGCTGCTATGGTTGTGAGACAAATCTAAGAAATGTGAGCCAAGTTTCTTGATACATTTGGATAAAGAATACTGAGATAGCTCAAATAATGCCAGACTTCCATTTCCCTGACCGCTCAGCTTTTTCTCTCCCTGTTCCCACCCGCATGAGTTTCCTCCTCCTTCTTTTTTCTAATTTATGGATATCATCATTATTGTCACCACCCCCCCTGCCACCACTGGGAACACATTCTGTGTAATTTTGTCTGGTGCTGCAGCTTTGTGAGACTGAGTTATCTGTTTGGCCAGCCTGTGACATGGCGCTTGGTATTTGGGACCCTACACGAGCTGTACACACCTGACATAGTGTGGTTTCCATTTCATGAATCTGAAGAAGAGGCATTATACCCACAAAAGCTCATGCCATAAATAAATGTGTTAGTCTTCAAAAGTGCCACAAGATTCCTCGATTGTGAAGCCGTCCCCTCTTTACCATTTGCTAATCGTTTCTTTAGGAAAAGGAATAAAAAAGGAATCAGACACACACAGGGGCCAGATGACAACCCTATGGATTGTTCCATGGGGAGCAGCGGGATTAACCCCCCCTTGCCACTGGGGAGGAGATGGGGCAATGGGTGAAGTCTCTGCAGCTGGTTGGGGTGGGGGCCCTTGTTGCTCTAACAGGGCAGGGGCCCCCCGGCCTCACTCACCCAGCGGTGCGCGCGGGACGTCTCTGCTGGTGGGGTGGAGCGAGCCCTTGGGGCAGTGACGGGGCCGCACAAGGAGGAGGGAGCCGGGCTGGGGCACTTACCTGGAGCCTGGAGCAGGCCTCGGTTTCGTCTCTCTCCCTTTCTCCGCCCCTCTCGGCTGGAAAGCGCCGGGGCCGGGCGAAGCTGCAGCGCGGGTGCTGGGGAGCTGGTGAGTCGCCTGGGGGCCGAGCTGGGCCGCCGCGCGCGCTGTGCCCGGAAGAAGCCGCGCGGCCCCGGGACTCCCTGGGGCTGCACCAGCGCCTCTCTTTTGCTGGCCTTGGACAGCCGTGCCCCGCGGGTTCTCCTCCGTGCGGACTCTGCTGGGCAGAGCAGCCGCCCGTGTAGGCTGGGGCTGCCCTGCGGGGATCCCGGGAGCCCCCTTGCTTCGCGAGTGGGGGATCCAGATCCCCCCGGCTTGCGGGGGACACTTTCCACCCTCTGTATTCCCCAAACTGCAGAGAATCGGGGAGAGCTAAACACCAAACGTGGCGAGGCTCAAAACCAGGCCGTGTAGCTCTGACTGTCGGCCACTATCCTAAATAAAGCAGCCTCTGATCTGCACAGTGGCTGAGGTCTTGTGGGCCTCCTAACACTGAAACGGGGGCACAGGCTCAGGCCCACTCTACACCTAACATACATTTCACACCTTGGGCAACAGAGTTAGGTCGACCTGACCCCACTGTCAATACAGTGAGGTCTAATTCTTCCACTGATCATCATCATCATCTATGCCTACCCCTCCCACCAAAAACTCAGCAAGAAATAGCCTGATCCCCTTTCCCCCCCCCCAGTAAGCACCTAGGCTCTAGTGATATTTGTAGTGTACTGTTCTATAGATATACCCTGAGACAGGTGTGCAACTGTGAGATGGCCTTTATTTTACTATTAAAGCATTTCTTCATGCTGTGCTAAATCACAGATGTACGTTTTTTATATTGAGAGCAGTTAGTCCCTCATATTGCCTCAGCCTGGTAAGTCAGCCCCACAAGGTCAAAGAAGTTCCAAATGAATTCAACAGGGTTAGTACATGCCAGTAAGTTTGCAAGATTGGGGGCCACAGTGCCTTCCATTTCTGTGCTGCAAATGTTACCTGCTTCAGGGTGAAAATAATTAGCAGTGATTAGGCAGTTATCTGTGAACACAGATTTATCTGTAAATAAATACAGTATGAAATGGGTAAATACTAAAGCCAGTGTGGAAATTAAAAACTCATCTCCCTGCTATACAGTAAAAAAAAAAAAAAAGATTTTAAAATGTTTTCTTCTCATGCAATATGAAACTAAAACAGAAACAGAAATGACATCTTGCTTTTAGGCACATTGAAGATTTCTGTGCCGTTCCAGAGAATGGCCTGACTGCATTCCCCCTAATCTTAACTGTAGTAATAAATGGATGATGAATAATCTCTTCTGTTGACCTTTTTTGTATTTTATAAACAGTATAAGTAAAACCTTGGAATGGACTCATTCACAGACCCATACCTTGTCTTAAACCCCCAGACATAGCAGAAACATATGGCATGAGGTCTGTCTGGCCTTGAAGCACTTGAAGGCAGGAGAAAAAGGTGGTTTGAAATGTCTTCAGGCTCCTGTATTTGCAAATCCAATAGAAAATATAAATGTACATTCTTTTGAAGGCTGAATTGTTTGTAGTGTTTTTGAGGATTCTCTTCTTCACAAAGGCACACAAGGAAATGGGGCAATGCACAGTATATAAAACTACACTCATGCTTAACATTTTGTAAGATCAAGACCCTGGAGAGTTTCTACAAGTTTGAGAACAATGAACTTTAAAGGGTAATTAAAACTGTTACAAAATTTGAGAGAAAGCTGGAAATTTAAGTGTAGCTTTTGGTCATTTATGTAAAAACAAACAAACAAAGAACAAAACAAACAAATCCTCCCCCTCACAAAAGTTAATTTTATTTTGATCTAACTTCTTGTCTTTTCCCACTAGATAGCTCTATGTCCTGGTTACAGAGCCATACCTGAACTGTCCATGAGGATCCAATTTGGTCAAAAGGTTGGCAGCAGTGCAGAAAGTGACTGGGCGATTTTGTCAGGAGGAGTCAGTAGCTGGAGAACAGGTTGTGGATCAGTGGTGCAGAGTAGGGAGTAGGAGTGGATGGGATCTGATCTGATCCGGGCCAGAGAGGAAAGGTGTTGAGTTGGGTGCCAGGCACTGGGATACGGATGCCAAATAGAGAACTGGAGAGCTGTATGAAATTAGAGGGACTTTGACAGGGGAGCAGGAGGACCAGAGGATAACACTAGAAATTGCTAGTAAGAGGGAGCAATAAGAGCAGTTTCTAGTTCTTTTCCCTTCCATGTAGCTTTGTTCTAGAGACTAGAGGCATCAGGGGCTTGAATTTCAGAACTGTGGAGCAGCCACAGTGCCCTTTGATTACAACCAGAGGTGCTCAGAATCCGTGAAAATCAGGCCCCCAGCATCAGGTCATCTCATTCGCTCCTGAACACTTTGGAGTTCCCAGTTGCTGCTTCTTAGCCAAACAGGAAGCCGTCACTAGGTAGTTTGACTCCCTCTTGCTGTGCTCAGAACTCAGTGCTGCTTGTCTGTTATGGTTCTTATCATACTTTCTTTTTTGCTGTTCATCATTTGACCCTGTTGTAATAATCACTGACATGCATGAATAACTTCATTTGTGGGGAAACTTACTTGTGTGCATAATAAGGATTTGCAAGATTTCAGTCCTTGTTTCTATTCTTTTTCTGGTCTCATCTTCAGCTTCCATTTCTATTAACTTTTAGCAACAGCAGTTCAAGACAGGCACATCTGCATTTAGCTACACTGTGGAATAAACATTGTTGAAAACGTTTGACACAGTACTGCATTAGAACTGGAGGAAGGTTGTCTATGCTATGGCCTAACAGTTGAAAAACCATACTGCTGTTGTGTAATATTATAACAGCGCTATCCATGTGCTTTATACTGCTATATTTATAAAATAAATTAAATATATATAGAGGGGCTTTTAAAACCTGGGCTCATTTCACAGTTAGGGCTTGTCTTCACTGGCAGCGGCAAATTCACCACTGTCCTTTAGAACTTTCTGGTCGACTTCTGAGTCTGTGAAGACCCACTCAGTCAATCAGGAAGTTCGATCCTTGAACACCACCCGGCAACTGGGTAGCACTGAGTCGAAAGAAGGCCCCCTCCTTCGACTCAGCATAGTGGACATGCTGGGAGTAGAGAAGCTGAACACAGATACGCAAGTTATTTTAGATAACCTGCGTATCTCTGTTCGACTGCTGCTGAAAAAGGCAGATAGTGTAGACCTGCGCTCACTAAGCGCTGTTCTGAAAAAGTCCATAAAAGTAGACAGATGATACTCCACAGATCTGTTCCTTTTCTATATTCAGTTATATCTGCTGACTTTAGTGTCAAAAATAAGTTTTGTTCTGGTTTATTTGTGTTAGCCCAGCAGTCCACAGATCTCAGGAGGCTATTGGATACTATTTCCAGTTGTGGATTGTCAACAGAATTGTTTATTAAATTCCAATCAATTACACCTTTGCAAATTTTTGAAGGTAGTAGGACTGCTGAGATTTCAGTGAAGGTCTAACTTGGCCTGCAGAACCCTTATTACTAGTGCTGCTGCATGAAGTGGAATTGTGCCCACGAAAGCTTAAGCAATAAATAAATGTGTTAGTGTTTGAAAGTGCTACAGATTTCTTTTTTGTTTATCTGAAACAGACTAACACAGCTATCCCTCTGGAACATGCATGAGATGGAAAACTCTTATCTTGACTCTCAGGACTAAGTTTGTAGTACTGGCAGGTGATGGTGGTGGGGACTCAGTATACCTTCAACTGGACATATCTGATATGTAGTCATTGAAACAATAAATATGTCAGTTCAGGATGTTTTAACAAAAAGAATAGTGTTTCAGTAAGAACCACACTTTAATGTAAGAACTAAGGACAGTCCTTTGTCAGAGGATCTGTCCTCTTTAATGCTGAACTTCTGTGCTCTTCTGGGGTTGAGTCAGATCATTTCACTTTTATTTGCATTGTTTTCATTGTGTTTGTAGTTCACTAAATCCTTCTAGTTCATAGGCAGCCTACCTCTTTTCTTAGACAGATCTTAGAATAGATCCCTTTAACATCTCCCCTCTCTCCGGATATACAGACTGCAGTTTTCCTGTTTGTTCTTTAATGATTGAACTTAGCAGTACAAAGTTAATAATTATATTGCTATGATGTTGCAGTTCTGAACTAGGTCACTTAGGTTAAATAGTTTTTCCTTGAAAAAATTCCAAGCGTTTTGACTTTGTCATCTAAATGCATTTACTTAAATACACATTCTAAAGTGGCTGTCTTGTATTAACAGCTTTTATTCCCTCCTTTTTTGTGGGCATGGATTACCGGGCTCATTTTCTCAGGCCAGTTAATGGTCTGTTACTCTGTTCAAAATGTCTTCTGTAGGTGAGTTATTTTCTGTTCTTATAAATTTGATGTTTGTCAAACCAGTTTACACTTGATAGTTACTTTCACATAAGTAGCTAAATAATATACAGGCTTTAGCTTCCAAATTCCCCAGTGATTTTTAGGTGACTTAGTTTTGGGGTACTGAATCTGAGACACCTTAAAGGGGACTGATTTTTCAAGGATGGAGTCTCAGTACTTTGAAATCAGTTGTCTTATAGTATTTCTCAAATGGGTGCTACCAACTGCAATAGTCATTTTTTTTTCTTCGTTTGTTTTGCTACGTACGCTCTTGTTCCTAAAAAAATCCATCTGAAACCACCAATGTCTTTCAAATATGCTAATGAAGAGCCATCAGATGTTGGTAATTTTTAGTTGCTACTGATCTGACTGGATTTGAAATAGTATATTAGAGACAAGTTTCTATATCCCATTAACAATCCCCTAGCTGTCTAGACTTTGGATTTAGGGTTTTATTTTTGTTTTATTTTCATCTATTTGTTGGTGGAGACTTATTTTATTCAGTTCTGTGAAATAAATTAAAACTTCTTTTTGCATGATATTAAATGTCTTGCAAACTCACTATTTAAAAAGCTCACCTCTATATTTGTGTATAATAATGAAATAATCTACTAGAGTAGATGTGGGAAGAGGTGGGAGAAGAAGAAAAATCCCAGGCTCTAAAATTGCTTAACTTTATGTAGGAAATACAAATTTTTGGTCTTGTATCTGTAAGTACTAGGTAAAGGTTTGCCTTTTTTTTCCTTCCCTTTTAAATCTTATGAATTATTGTGCAGGCATGTTTTTTGCTCAGCAAAGTCTCTGCTGCCTTGGCATTAGGACACAGCTACTGAAGACTGTTTCTCCTGTAGGATTCTTCAGATTTTCAACCTCTGCAGTATGTATTCCATCAGTTCACAGATTATGCTACACTTATGTCATGCAATATTTATTTTATAGATGCACTCAGTTTATGATGCTGCTGGTAAATATATATTGGATTGGATGTCTACTTGGTTTAGTTCACTGAACCAATAACAAAATTTTTGCTTGGCAGTTTAGGATTCATCCATGTTCTATGGGAATGTCCACAAGGCATTATGCTTTCTTCAGTTACATTTTCTTCATTTCTTGCTGCCTTAATCCCAGACATTTAGTATAAAAGCTGCAAGAAATTATTGTTCAAATCAATCAAATGTTAAACCACGCTAGCATGATAGTATCAGCTGGTTATTGCTCTATGTATCTGTTTCATTCTTTAAAGGCAGTATTAGTGGCCCTTGGGGAGGAAGGATGATCTGGTGGTTATGGAATCTGGGATTCAGGAGAGATGGACTCAATTCCCTGTTTTGCCACAGATTTTGTGTATGGTTTTGGGTAAGTCTAGGTCAGCCAAACAAACAAGGAGTCCTGTGGCACTTTTAAAGACTAACAAATTTATTTATCACGTCAGCTTTTGTGGGAGAAAATCCGACTTTGTCAGATGCTTTGAAGATGGGGAATTTACAGAATGGGAGGAAATTAAATGCAAGGAAATGTAAGACACAGTCAAATTGTCTGATGAAGTGGGATTTTCTCCCAAGAAAGCTCCTGCAATAAATAAATTTGTTAGTCTTTAAAAGTGCCACAGGACTCCTTATTCTTCTTATTGTGGGCGGGTGGGGGAGAGGAGGTGGGGAGGCATTCTGGCCAGACCCTAATCTCAGTCTGCATGGTGCTCATCAGTGTAAAGTGTGAGTATTCAAGATACCCGAATATGCAAATATAATATAGTAAAACCATGTCTAACCAAAACTCCCTCTTAACTGCAGTTTGGATATGTCTCTTGGCAAGTGTTACATGTTCACTTGCCAAGTTCTCCAAAACGGATTTCATTTCTTGTTGGGATAAACAGGACCCCTACTATGTAGAACTTGATTGAAATTTGTGCCATGTGTCTGAGATTAGAAAATCTGGCCTGTGCAATAGAATTGTAGAGAAAGAAGTGTTTTGACATCCTTATCCTGCAAACCATCGCAACATGTGCTTAACTTTACTACCACAAACAGTCCAATTAAAACCAGCGGAGGCTGCTCACAGTAATAATGTTAAGCAGATGTATGTTTGCAGGATTGGGGCCTGTGGTATTGAATTAGGTGGAATTAATGCACCAAAGGGATTAACATAACCCAGACACTGTCCAATTTTAACCAGTTTTAAGCATGGCTTGACATACAAATACCTCAGTTTGCTTAGTACAGTATGAGGACCCATTAAAAATCATTCTAAGATTTTATTAAAGATACAGCAAAAGAAAAACAGTTAAAGTGTTTGAAATGTAAAGTACTGGATAAGGTTTTTGTTGTGCAACATCCCTTGTTCCCTTTCCTTTAGCTGGAGAGAGGTGTTTTGTTCTGGCTGCGGGTTTTTTTGTGTGTGACAATCTCTTAGATGGTATCAAAGACTGAAATAATTTTGGGGGGAAAAGAGAAGTTAGTTGAGATGGGCTGGAGCTGCTGTTAAAGTTTTATCCCTTTTTCCTAAGAGGGTGTGGGGGAAAAAAAGTGAGTTTCACGTGCAGCTTCACTGCTGGAAAATAAACCAGGCACAACACACAGCCTTATCAGCCATACTGGGACCTGGCAAGCATACCAGCATCAGAGTGCTCAGGGCATTACTTTTAGCTGCCTTTCTGGTCACAGGCCTCGCAAAATATGCCAGGTTCATATTAGACAGAAGGAGAACGGGGAGAGTGATAGGAAAGAAAAGAAATGATGTAGGGAAGGAAATGAGTACACTGCGGGAAGGGGAAATGAAGTCTTACATCCTAGGTGGTGTTTGGGATTTGGTGAAACAGCTGGAGATGTGATGTCATCTGGCTCCCACTCTCTGGCTCAGCCTCATCAGTAGGATTAAGAAAAAGGTGATCCAGGGTTCCAGGAGATAGTGGGGGCAGCCATGATGGTGAAGCTTGCGACAGACCATAGTCTTTTTCAGGAAGGACTTCAAAAGGGAGTGATGGATGGAATAGTCCATCCACTCAATATTTTGTCCACCAGCTAAGCCTAATTTCCAACACACCAATTTTGGTCACTGATTTGATCCCAGGTTTTCCCTCCCCAGCCCCCACCCAGGCATCATTGAGTTATATCATTGAGTTACTGTCTGTACTGTAAAAGGAGTGGGTGGGTGGGTGGGTAGGAATGTTTTTGTGCTTTTATTCTTTCTTAGAATGTATGAAGAAGGCCAGTTTTTCCTGATTCTCTCTCTCTGGGTGTGTGTTGTTGTGTTTATAAACTTTAAAGATACCAGGAATATCAAGTCTGGTTGTTCCTGGTTTTATCGGGAGGATCCTTGGAGGTCTCTTATATGTGAGTTTTCTCAGTGCTTAACTGTAGAGCATTTGTGTTGAATCTATAACAAAAATGTTTTCTCTTAAGCATTTGAGATAAGGGTTAAAAAGTTTTGAGCTGTCTGCTCAGTGTACTACTAAAACGTGCTCAGTTGCTCTGGAGATGACCATAGTATAAGAACCTTATAAAATAGAATGGTATTTCATTTCCATGGTATCTCTGATGTCATAATCATACCTGTGTGTGACTCACCCATAGATTGTTCTGGGGAAAACTGTGTAGTTATAAAATACAGATTTTCAAATCGGAAAGAGAGGAAAGACACTCAGAATTTCAGATTTTTATATATTAAAAAAAAAAAAAAGGTGGAGGTACAAATCCTTTTTTTAACTTCGTAGCTCACTGGCAAAATCTGTTGCACTAAGTTCTCTCATGATCTCCATCCCTGCCTTGATTTCAGTGGATTTGTGTAGGGATAAGTCATAATTAGGGTATTTAGTTTACTTTCATGTTAGCTTGAGTTCAGTCTATTATTAAGTCTTTTATAATGTTAGGAAAGTTCCGTTATTGAACTTGTTCAGAGATGGTATCTTTGAAAGGGCATGGGAGAGGGTTCTTCATATGATATTTTAACGTCTAACAATATAATACTTTGCAATTCTTAACAAAACCCCTTTGTCTGTATTTTTTGATCTTATAGACAATGGCCTTCAAGCACAAAAATGCAAAACGAATTGAAGGGCTTGATGTCAATGTGTGGTAAGTGGAAAAATAAAAATAGCTGCAGAATTCTAAAAATCAACTAGTGTGATATCTTTTCCAAATGGATTATTTATCCAACATCACAGACTCTTGTTACCTCAGTGCTGAATTGTATCCACGCGCATGCCTAAAAGATAGAATCCATGGGCCAAATGTTGCGGAGATGTGAATTAAGCCACATAGTTTATATACACATAATTTAATCAAGGTCATAAGGTGTTCCTTAATTAGAATTATGCAGTACAGAATGAACCAGCATAAGACGGAAATAATTCTCAGCCATTGTGGCAACAATGGACCACAGATATATAGACTAGTTTTGTTGAATAACCTAGCTTTGCTAATTTATATCTTTTTTGAATTTAATTTTGGTCCTGTCACTGTAGAAATTGGCCTCAAAGTAACAGATGTGTCATTGCCAGCCAGTGGGATTTCATTAGTTTTTTTTAACATTACCTGAGGGCTTGGACAGATGGTTTAAATATACTTAGTGCCTTCTTGCCAGTGACCATCCTGCTTCAGACTCCTTTCAGCAATCTTTGGTTATGTCTACACTTGCAAGTTAGTTCGAATTAAGGAAGCTTAATTCAAACTAACTTAAGCCTTGGCCACACTAGGCTTTCATTAGTTCGAACGAAGGGCTTCCTTAATTCGAACTAATAAATTCGATTGCTTAGTTCGAACTAACCCTTAATTCGAAATAGTTAGTTTGAATTAAGTCAGTGTGGCCATATTCGTTCGAACTAAGCAAGTGCCCGCATGGACTTGGCTAATTTGAACTAGCATTCTAGTGGGGCCATGCTAGTTCAAATTAAGTTAATTTGAACTAACTAAAATTAGTTTGAATTAGTTAGTTCGAATTAACTAATTCGAACTAGCTTGTGTAAGTGTAGACATAGCCTTTGAGTCTGACGCTGTAATTGTTTTTTTTTAATCTGGTTAACATTTGGGTAGTGATGGAAGGTCAAAAGGAAAGAGCACACATCAAAGGAGAAAAAATTTCCATTTAAAAATTCCATAGTTATCTTTTGGCAGGGTTAAGGGAACAACTAACAAGCTGTATGAAATGGTCCACAGACTGGTATGATTAGAAATGCTTCCATAGGTTGGTATGAGAATATTTACAGATCTCAGTGAGATGACTGGCTAATGCTATGAGTCTTGCTGGCTTAAATGTCTGCTAGACTTGTTGGGCCAGATTCATCCAACAATTGCATCTGGTTGCTCCAGAAAGATGCACTGTGTTCTGAGTGGGGGGTTTCACTGCTGCCTTTCAGAGATTATGCTGGGAGTTGGTAGTTTTAGTTTTTAGCCAGCATCCCCTATGAGTCCTGGCAACAGAAGCGGTTCAAGAGATTATACTCTAGACATGCCATCTACCCTATGGTTCTACCCATGTTTGGAGTTCCCAATAGCTCTTATGACCAATCTGCACTGGCCCAACCTTTCCTCTAGTAGGTTTTCCTTTGCTAGAGGCAATTTGCCTTCTGTGAATTTGGCTCATTATGGATTCAGCATATTTGCTTTTTCCTTTCATGTTAAATATGACAAATGAGCAGGATAATTTTTTTTTAAACTTCCACACACATTTTTTCCCTAGGGTTGAATTTACTAAGGTGGCTGCAGATCCATCAATTGTTAATCTTGGTCAAGGCCTTCCAGATATATCTCCTCCTCGCTATGTTAAAGAAGAGCTAGCCAAGGCAGCAAGAGTTGATAAGCTGAATCAATACACACGTGGCTTTGTGAGTATATTGAACTTTGGGGAAAGTTTGTTACATGGGAAACTTTAAGATCTGGTTTTAAATTAGTTGCATAGCTTTGTTTCCTTTCATGTTGTCTCCTCTTCCTTCTTAAAAGCTTTGGTTTCTGGAATAGAGTTTACCAGCTGCTGAACAAAATCCCAATACAGGTTTATTTAAAGCAGAGTCCTTCACTCAGATCATTATCTTAAAGTGCAGCATATGTAGGTAGGTCAACCTCAAAAGATTCATGATAATTCCTATCCACAGCAGGAGAAAGAACATGACCATAGCTTTCCCTCTGAATGTCCTGACTTCAAATCCTTTTACCCTAATGGCTAGTTTGTCTTCATTACAGAGATTGGTTTTGTGGTTAAGAGTTATAAATAAAGCACACTGTTCAATGAACAGTAATCTGCTAGGGCTGCCACGTGATGCTGAGGGTACCATTTTGTAACTGCTGTAATATTTTTCTAGTGGGTTGTGTTAAGCAATTGATTAGTCTCACAGTGAAACTATAATTTTAACATGTTGAGGTAGGACAGTGGTAGTCTGAAGATGCTGAATGTTAGTCAGGGAATTGTGGTATTGTATATTATACATATTTTCAAGAAAGAATGGCATTGGTCTATGACTGTTCCAAGAATCAGTAAACAGACACTGGAGCTGAGCAAGTATTGTCCCTAATGAATACAGTCTCTTCTTGCAAATATCTGTGAATAGATTGATTTCCCATAATTCCTTTGTAATTCAATAAATAGATTTTTGCATTTTTATGAGTACTCAATATTTGCAATTCAGGCTCTGTTTGTTGTCATTGGTTAGATAGAGATCACATGAGACTGCTTTTGTCCTTTGTTGTGAAACCAGCATACACACTTTCAGTAAAATTCTGCTGAGGGTAAAATTTAAAATTTTGTTTTCCCATGAATACTCAGGTCTTAAGGCTCTGAAATGTCTTTCTACAAACTTCTATTCCACTAAAATTGAGAACACGAATGTTTGTGAAAAAGGGAAAACAGAAAGGGAGAGAGCATGGATGATGTGAATCCACCTAACTTTAACAGTCATTGCCTGCTGCAGCTCACCAAAGTGTTCAATCTTCACCTATATTGTGGGATTATTGCGAAGTACAGTGTGACCTGATATTTCTTGGGCAGTGCAACATCCCTGTGCATTTGATATATTAAATGCAAGATCTAGCTATCATTTGACTCAGTGATGACTAGCAAGGAGTGATGGGATTTTTCTAGAAGAGCTCTTCACTTTTTGATTGATATTTAATGGGCTAGACAATGCTAAGGATTTTAGAAAAACATTTTTGCTATTTCTAAGAGTAGTTATATTTTCTTGTTGAGCTCAGTCTTCTCATTTTCCTGAAAAGCAAGCAAACAAAAAGCCTCTTTTCTAATATATAAAATAATGTACTTATTTTTCATGGTAGTGGGTCAATGGCTTCCCACAGTAAACAAAGCTGTGCACTATCCATTATCAGTTTTCTGTTCTCTGTATAATCTTAGATTCACATTTGTTTTCTTGAGTCTGAAAGGACATACTTTATATATACTTTGCACAGAGATAAACCTCATTATTATTATTATCTTAGCATTTAGGTGTCTTAGTCAGAGGGCCAGGCCCTTACTGTAACAAGCACTATTCAAACACATACCAAAAGAAGAGGGTACCTGCCCTTAAGGATGAAACATGTAAGTATAAAACAAGAGACAGATGGATAATAAGACATGAGTAAGTTGCCACTAGTGTGCCTCCTTGTGGCTGTCATGACATAGCGGAGTCTTCTATGGCACCCCCCTGCTGATCCTCTGGCCAGATCACCTATAGTCCCACCCCTTCTAGAAGAAACAAGTCCAGTACTACAGTAATCTACAGCTTCATGTAAGGTCTTCAGACCAGTTTCAAATGTATTGGTCTTCCAGCCCTTCTCTCCAGAGATCTTCACACCACCATCCTCAAAGGGTCACTACAGGAACTAGGACCATCCTCCCCTATGGTTCCTGCCCAGGGACCCTGCAGTTAGTAGCTAAGGTCTGTCTATTTAGTCCTTCTGCTCCCTCCGAAGGTTACTTCCTACCTCAGCCTGTCCTTAGATACCAAAAGGAGAAGAAATTAGTTACAGGGAACAAAGCAAAAGCCCTACACCAGGCCTATCTACCCCAAGGAAACTCTGATATCTAGTTCTCTCTAGCCTTCCACTGCATCCAGCTGGCCTCTCTTCAAGGAGCTAGCAGAAGAAATCCACTCCTTCTTCCAGTCAGCCATTACTAAGTTGGGTTGTGGCCCCAGAAATCTGTAAGACTTCCTTGTCAAATATTAACCTTCTCCGGGTGCAACCAGGTGGAGGAATCTGGACAGGTGTGGGTGCGCTATGACTGTGGGCCCATTTCCGCTCTCTCATCCAATTGTCTCCAGACAGAGTTCCTCTGGGCAGTATACAGACTCCTTAGAGGGCTTTGAGGAGCAGTGGGTGCTGTCCATTTCTGTTCTCGGCTTGGTATCCCCATCTGGTTTCCTGATTTTCAACCTTTAACCTCCACTCCCATCTTTTTCCTCATTCATTCTCCCAAGAATTCAGTTGTAGCCTGGGTTCAATGGCCCCTTTGGTCTAGTTCTGGCAGGCCTAGGCCTGGCCATCCCAGGACCCATAATAGGTACTAAGCTGGGCCTTTCCTCTTTTATTTCCTGCCTCCAGGCTTGACAACTGTCATAGGTGTAATGGGTTGGGGCTTAATGAGCCCATAGTCTCTCATTAACCACTTTCTAGTTGAATGTGGCCTGTATACCTCATCACAATAAAGACAGATGGGGAGTGCAAGGAAAGGGAACAATAAGACTTCTCCCTCTCTGTGTCCCTAAAAGGAGAGGGGATGAAATGGGGTAATATATCATCCTTCATAACTGGAGGCTCCTGTAGATACCTTGGAGCAGGATGGTGCCTAACTGGCATTACAGAACTCCAAAAGCATCAGATGTAAAAAGAATTGCCCAGTTGGAATCAAGAAATTGAATCTCTTCTCCTTCTCCATCACACACAAACCCCTTTAAAGCCCACTAGTGATTTTAGGCTAAAATTGTTGGAAGTGTAGGAGCTCACCTTGTATTTTTCTTCGTAAAAAATGGCAAAAAACCTGTTTTTATTTTTATATGTATGAAAGAAACCAAACATTTACAGAACAAAATCTCCTCTAAATCATATCAATAAGTTTCTAACAGTAATAATTCTGCCCAAAGTTATTTCTGTGTATTGAGAGAGAAAACATGTTTATGTGTAGATAATTTTTGTCTGATCAGTTATCTGTATTCCTTGTTACTTAATACGTAGCACATACCTCCAAACATGTTCCTTTATTTTGAACAGGGTCATCCATTGCTGGTGAAAGCCTTGTCTCAAGTCTATGAGAGGGTTTGTGGAAGTAAGATTGATCCTTACACAGACATCTTGGTGACCGTGGGAGGATATGGATCTCTGTTTTGTGCAATACAGGGGTTAATTGAAGAGGGAGATGAAGTAAGCTTTATCTGAAATATTTTATTACAGCTATCAAAATAAAATTGTCCGATTTTTAAAAAATATATAAATTGCCGTTTTATCTATTTGACATATACCAAACAATTGAGAGCCCTGTCACGTAGACAAGGGGCTGACAAACATTTTCAGAGACTGCATCCTATCTCAATAAGGAGAATGTCTCATGGGCGCCTTCCTCCCATTCATCAACACGCAACCATCCTCTCAATTTGTTATACTTGTAGCTTCTACGTCATCATTACCTGTAAGTGATATAACACCCACTGATTCTTATTTTACAAACTTTGTGGGCTGCTGTCTGCATCAAAAAACTAAATATGGTGCAAGATATCCATTTGTTCTCAGTGTTTGAATAGCCATCAAAATTTAGACTTTGTTTTAGACTATTATACAGTACCAACATAAAGGGGAAAAGTATACACATTCTAAAAGTAAGAATCAAACTCTAGTATTTGTTTTCGTACATTAGGTCTCATGATTCATCCTTTCATTATTGCTTCTTTTCCCCCTGCTTCCAGATACTTGAAATGGTTTTTTGGAAGACTGCTTTTTCTGTCTGTAACTGATAACTGCTTTTTCTAGTGTGGTAAATTGGCTGTTTTTCTTTTCTTAGGGCAACTTCTGTTTTGTATTCTCATCTTTTTCTCTTCCTTCCTTGTTGCTTTCATCTTTTCTCTCTTTTTGTCTCTGTCACTCTGAGTCTTTCATATTACCTTAATCCTTGGCTATTGTTCACTACCTCTTTTGCCTCTTCTCTCCACAGTTTAATACCTTTTGCGACTCTGTCCACAAGCACTTCTAACATTATATGCTGCTAGCAACTCTAGTGCCTAACACGAGAGGAAAGGCCAATGTTTAATCTTGAAGTACTACCACAATCTGTTGTTTAAGTGAGTAGTACCTCTAGCATTGCCATATAAAATCCTAAAATGATGACAAATTGTGCAACATCAATCAGGGTTGAAGGCCCAAGGTGCACAGTAAATCCATAGAATCAGAGTAAAAATCTGAAGAGAGTAATATGATCTTACTACACATGATAATTTCTCAATTTTAGGTCTTGCTAACTGTATGTTTGAATTTCAGGTGATAATAATAGAGCCATTTTTTGACTGTTATGAGCCCATGGTGAAGATGGCAGGAGCAAAACCTGTTTTTATCCCATTGAGATATGTATGTTGTTTTTTTAAATTATTGAATAATATATTATTCTTCCACCCTAGAGAAGGCAGTGTGTCTGCACTCTGTGCAGCTGACCTCACACAGGTTTGTGGGAGGAAGGAGGCAGAGCTGGGGATGACTGTTCTGCAGCATTAGTAACATCTTGAGGACTTGCAGGGATTTCCCTGTGTAAGAAATGTTGACTCTGTCATCCTGAATTTAGGTGAACTCCATTTCTCCAAAATCAGTATGAGGGAGTTCTTAGGTCAGCATGGGCATGGAGGCCAAAACTTTAGAACTTTGGCCACAATGAAGACAGAAGTCTGAGGAAATGCCGTGGAAGGCCTGGGTATTTTCATGGATGCCCTGAATTTGATGCGATTTCCAGGTGGATTTCTGGACATCTCATCATTTTCTGTATGTCTAGGTTCTTACGTCAGGCCTCTCACTGTAATGTATAACTGTCTGAAGCTTCTTCAAAGTGTCTGATGAAGTGGGATTTTCTCCCATGAAAGCTCATGCGATAAATAAATTTGTTAATCTTTAAAAGTGCCACAGAACTTGTTTATTTTGCTGACCTAGACTAATACAGCTACCCCTTTGGAACTTGTCTGAAGCTTAGAAGGGTCATGCCCCCTACCTGCTCCATGACTGGCTGAAGCTTTCCCCTCTTGCTACATGTTGCAGCAGAAATTCCATAACCTCAGAGGCACAGATAGTTTCCTATCTTTGGCCTTTCTGTGGGCTGTCCTTGGGGAAATGCATGTTCTAGGGTATAATGTGTGTTGCATTTAAGTAATACAGACAATTCTCTCTATTCTAGAAAACAGCTTTTGGCAACTCTGCATCTAGTGCTGATTGGGTCTTAGATCCCACTGAACTTGCAAGTAAATTTAATTCCAAAACAAAAGCTATCATATTGAATACTCCTCATAACCCTATAGGCAAGGTAAGACTTCCGTTTTAGTTTAACATAATAGTTATAATTTCAGAACGTGTCTTAAAGACACAGATTAATACATTGTCCCTCATTTTCATGCATTCTAGGTATATACCAAAGAAGAACTCCAGGTAATAGCTGATCTCTGTATTGAACATGACACCCTGTGCATCAGTGATGAAGTGTATGAATGGCTGGTATATAAAGGAAATAAACACATTAAAATAGGTATTGATTTTGTACAGTCATGCAGACAGTTATGGAAGGATATCATAAATGTGCATCTCAAAGATAACTGATGCTGTCAAGTAGTTCAAATCTTAATTTTGGTTTGGCTTAGTTTAAAATCAACTCCGAGGAACATCCTTTTTCTCTCCAACTCTTTATTTGAAAGATTAAAAGTGGAATTTTCAAAAGCATCGAAGTGACTTGGGAACACAATTCCCTTAGAAAGTGAATGGGACTTGTGCTCCTAAACCACTTAGGTTCTTTTGAGAATCCCATCCTAATTCAATTCTTTATTGCCAAGAATTGTATAATAATCACTGTGTACGTATCTACATCTAAGTGGTGAGTTTGTTGCAGAGCTAGCAGAGGGAAGGGATCTAACTAACTAACCCTTATTCTGGAGTGCTGCTGACATAATCAATGTGGCTAGTACATAATAAGGAAACCACATTATTGTTTGCCTCATAATAAATAGAGAAAACCATTGGTCAAAGGTAAAGGACAAAATTAGCAGAAGATATATTTCCTTCCCCCTCCTCCCAAGCAGAGGAGATTAAATAAAAATGGGAAGTTTAAACAGTGAAATCACTCTGTGGAGATTCTCTCAGGTGGAGTTACTATGAGGACAAATTAAACAATTTCAAGGACAAATCAGAAAACTAAACATTTAATGCTATCAGTGTCTCTGCAATATTTCTTTTTGGAGGGTCTGATCCATTTCCGTTGAAGTCAGTGGAAACAGTACCGCTGACTTCAGTGGTAGCTGGATCTTAATATAGGCACTCCCAGTATATGCTGCCAACAATCCTAACCCAGTAGGACCAAATTCTGCAGACATTTTTATATGGGCTTAGTATTGTTTATGAGTAGTTCCACTAAAGACTTTGGGATTGCACAAGTGCTTAAATTAATCACGAATAAATGTTTGGAGAGTTTTGGCCTTAGTTTGAATCCTAGGCCTGGTCTACACTATGGGACTAAGTTGGTGGGAGATATGGGGCTCTCCCTTTGACGCAGTGTTATTCCACTTGGAGGGGTGGAGTTACTTCATCGACAGGAGAGAGCTTACGGGATCGATTGAGCGGGTCTACGCTGGCCCCTCAATCATTCCCGCTGCACCTATCTGTGGGAATCAACGCAGCATTTTCAGTGAAGACATGGCCCTAGTTAGTGACTTATGTGGAATTGATTACTAATGATTATCTTCTCAGCTATATAGAGGTTCTGGAAGCAGCTACTTGCATGAACACCTAGCTGAAAGTTAATGGACTGTGGAGTTACACAGACCTGTTAACATAATGAAGGTGAATTTTAATGACACTTGGGAAAGCAGTCCTGTTGAGATTAAACTATTAATCCAAAAGGTATAAAATGAACTTTCCTGAGAGTCAGAAGGACTGTGTTCTGTTCCTGGCTTTGATGCTGATCTAATGTGTGTCCTTGAGCAACCAATTTCATCATCCCATGGCTCAGTTTCCTCATCTTTTGAAGTGGCAAAATATCTCCTCTTTATAAAGTGCGTTGAGATTTTTATTAATGATACGATTGATATAATTAACTAGGAATAAGCAAATATTGTTTTTTGTCTACAGTGACTTTAGAATACTGATAATTAAGATGAGTTTAGTGTAACTGAATTAATGTATTGCTTTCTGCTTGCTGAACAGGCAGTCCTTTTGCAAGCTCAGCTCCCACTGTCACTGGGATATGCAGACCACAAATTTGTTTTTTTGCTTTCTAATGCTATTTTTAAAAAATCCTACTTTTAGGGCAAACCTGGTGGCCTAATTTTAATGCCCTACAGGAGGCCTGTCATTCACTAGGACATGGAGGAAATAAACTCTTTATTAGTATAATTTTATTTTAATATTGTGAAGGAAAAATACCAGATGAACAAAAAGCATTTTTATTGCACAACATAAATGTACAATTTCAAATGACACGAGTGAAAGCTTAGAGTGTTAGTCAATGAGTTTAGCTGCATACTCTCTATGATCCCATGAAATGATCTTACAATTTATTGCTAAAACCTACTAACCATAAAACCTTCAAGGGAAAAATGTAACTGATGGTAATTTTCCTAAAAGAAGCAAGACTTTTTCTTAGTTTTTACAACTGTACATAAAAAATAATATAGGAAAAAATCCACTATTTCACTATTTAGAATATGCAGTGTTTTTATATTAAGCTTTACTTATTCCATCAAATGCACTCACACTTCTTACATAAAAGATGCAAAATGGATATTACAGAGTCGGGTAGTGGTTCTTTAATATAATCTACTAGGGTTGCTAGCTATTTATCATAAGATTAGCATAGTCTTTATGCTGTCATCCAGATAGTCTTCTGTATTAGAGAACACATGTCTCTAACCCTCATCTGACTTTAGTAAAAACACAAATCTCCTATGAGTAATGATTAGAACTGCGGTGGTAGATTTAGAGATCTCATATTGTAACTGAGGAGTCTGTTGGCATTTCAACAAATCAAGTGCCAGCTCAGGTAACACACTTGTGTGTGTACAGATAATTCTCAGTGGTTCATTGGTGTTAAAATTATATTAAAACATACTTGGGTTGAATATAATGACACTTCTGTATGGTGTGGAAAAAATGCTTCCCATTCCATTTAATCCTGCATATTCATTTACTGCTAGTGAAATTGACAGACTACCTTTCCCCCGTCTCCTTGCTAATATTGCTTGGAATGCTCTTGCAATCTGTCTTCAAGCTTGAATTTCTCAGAGTAGGAGACAAAGTAGTCACAGGGCTGGTCTACACTTAAAAGTTTAGGTCAGCATAGCTCTAGTGCTCAGGGGCTTAACTGCCGCTTTTCTGTCGATATTGCTACTGCCACTTGGAGAGTTAGACTATCTCCTATGATGGAACAGCCCCTTCTGTCACTGCAAGGAGCATTTCAGCTAAGTAGCTGCCGCACTATAACTGTGCTGCTGTAACACCTATAATGTAGATATGGCCTAAGCAGAGGGCACCTGGCTTTGAAATTCACTCCTCCTTGAAGTATGCTACAGCTATTTTGTTGGCCTTCAGGGCAAAGTGCTTAAATATTACAACCTACATAGCTCAATAGAAGATACATCTATTCAGAATGACTTTGTTTTTGAGATTACAGGCCAGCTGCAGTGGGTGAGTGATCATAGTTGAGGGGAATATGGGTCTCTTGCTTGCTACTTGTATTGTGCATTACATTTGCCAACTGCTCCACAAAATATCAGTGATTGGCACTGGCTCAAATGAGTTCCAGTACAGGGGGGCAATCTGAAAGCTTGCTCATGGAATTTTGCCATTACATCTTTGACACACTTGCTTATGGGGCATCCCTAGAGAAAACCCGACAGTTGTGCTGGGTTTGGCAATAACTTGCTAGTGTGACAATATGGTAGGGTGGTTTGCAACAGGACCTAAAATCACTCAGTGTAACTTGTGCCCTCATCTAATGTGATGCGTAACAACTTTGGGGGACACATCTGGGTTTATCCTATTAAGTGATGCATGGATTGTGTTAGGCAGAAAGGACATTCCATTGAAGCAGTCTGTGAAAAAGCCTGCAGCTCTACAAGAAAAAGTCTTTTGCTGTACCAGAATTCAAGTGGCTTTAATTCCGTTTAGCATATTCACTATATATAAAACCAGCTGAAGGTCACTTTAGTGCTGAAGGAAGTTTCCACACAAGAGTTTAATTTGATTTAGCAAATTTAAATTCACTTAAAATATCTGCCTTTAGTTAATTTGTGTTAACTTTCCTGAGTGTCCCCAGTCACCACATTAGATAGCATGACTTAAGAGCACAGCATTTTTCTTAGTGAAGAAGCACCTTGAAAGGTATGATCGCTCATTCATCTTAGTACAGTATTCTGAGGAATGGTGATGACCATATAAATGGACATACTGTATATGCTAGATAGACTGAATGGTATATCTGTGCAGGGATAAAAGCTCTGGGGCACGGTCACGGCTGGCCCAAATCAGCTGAGTCAGGTTGGGATCTGGACCTTGGCGGCTCCTGCTGCTGGCTCCTGGCTCCCAGGCCGGATCTAGACCATTAAGTCATGCTATCTAATGGGGTGACTGGGGACACTCAGGAAAGTTAACACAAATTAACTAAAGGCAGATATTTTTAAGTGAATTTAAATTTGCTAAATTGAAGAAGGTATTTAATACCCAACCAAGAGCTGCTGTAAGAGAGAGGCTGAGTGAGGCCTAGGCAGGGGGTGGTGGTGAGGCTGCCCTGCCCAGTTGGAGCTGGGTTGCAGGGCTGCTGCAGGGGACCAGCAGCTGCCACACACTGGGTAACTGCAGGGGAGGGTAAGTGCAAGGGGGGATTTGTGTCCCCCCAGCCTCACGTTCCCCCCTGCAGGTACAGACCCCTCTACCCAGGGCAGGTGGGGCTAGAACACTTCTTGCCCCAGGAGGAGGGGGATATGAGGTGTGAGGGGGCACAAATTTGACAGCTGATAGCTGAGTACCAAACAATTTCTGCTGGTAGTCATTGGAGAACCTGATCTGAAAAATTATGTCAACCTCCGAGTATAGCAGTAGGCCTGTACGGGTGAAGTGCTCTTAGAGTAGACTTGACCTAACTCTGCAAAACTCAGTGAAGAATTCACTTTCTACAAGTCTAAAGAGATATTTTGACTCTCAAGAGCTGATGAAATATTTGTAGGTACCTTAATATTAAATTTTGGTGGGGAGGTAGCACCAATCTCTACAATGACAAAGGTTCAACATTAAATTTTTTTTAATTTGAAGAAACACTTTGGCTGGCTGCAGGAAGGCTAAGACTCTGTATCAGAGTCAGTTATTAGTCTCTAACAGTTGTAACAGTTCAACTGTTTCCTTGTATTTTATAAGAGGGAAAGACGACTAGCGGATACTATTGATTTTGAGATAAACTGCAATGAATCCCATGATGATGATTTGGATTTTTCTGTTATTCAGTGACATCTGACAAACTATTTCATTGCCCTTTCTTTCACCCACTCTCAGTTCAAAATTTATTTGCCTGGGCTTGATGTCATTAGAGTGGCTAGGATAGACTTAGTAGATGTTTGGGGATATGGCTGGCTCACTCACCACAACTGGCAGCATCAGCAGAGTGGCCATGGACGGGATGGCCGTAGAGGCACGGGGGTTTCTAGGGATGAGCCTTTCGTTCAGATTAAAGCACAATGGCTATGTCTACACTTACCAAAGTTAGTTTGAATTAGTTAATTCGAACTAACTAATTCGAACTAATTTTAGTTAGTTCAAATTAACTTAATTTGAACTAGCATGGCCCCCCTGGAATTTTAGTTGGAACTAAGCAAGTGCCATGGCACTTGCTTAGTTTGAATTAGTCAGTTGCATTAAGCTCAATGTGCCTGTTAGTTCGAACTAAGCAGTTAGTTCGAACTAACATGGCCACATTGACTTAATTCGAACTAACTAGTTTGAATGGTATAATCAAATATATTAGTTCGAATTAAGGAAGCCTTTAATTCGAACTAATGAAAGCGTAGCGTGGCCAAGGCTTAAGTTAGTTTGGAGAAAGTGTCCTTAATTCGAACCAACTTGCCAGTGTAGACATAGCCAATGAGATAGCAGAGCTTACCACTGGTCATGCAGCATTTGTTCTTTGGAAAGATAAAGGCCTTAGTCTCCAGGGTTAACAGTCGGGTACCATTAACAAGAACAAAATTCATACTAAAATGAAAGATGTTTTTTTTACTCAAAAGGTCTTGACTCTTTCCTTAACTTTATTTTTTTGTTGATTCTTGCCTAACTTTTATTCCAAAATGCACTTCTCTGTTTTTTGTTTAATTTAAGAATTTCTTTGTCTGTCTGTTACAATATTATATTGAAATATTACCGCTCTTAGCTAGGAACAGTTCAGGTTCTGTGCCTGTCTGGAACATGTATGTGCACTAGCAACCAAGTTGTTTTATTTTACGTACAGCTACTTTGCCAGGCATGTGGGAGAGAACAATAACTATAGGAAGTGCTGGAAAGACATACAGTGTAACTGGCTGGAAGGTAAGAACAACGAAGATAAGAGATTAGTTAAATAAATAATAACATTTATCTAGCCTGAAAACTGTCTATTTTTGCATTCTGTCATTCGAAAGCTTACTGTGATTTGAAAGTTTACTGTGCATCCAACTCTCCAAAAATTGCAAACAGTATTCACTTGGAAACACTACTTCCACACTCTAACAATGCTCTTTATTCATGGAAGGAAGGGTGCGTTTAAAAAATTTTAAATACACAACACAATTTGCTTTGCAGAGAGAGCCAAGACTACCAAAGGATATACACAGAGTGTTATTTAAATAAGTTCTGGGATGTTGGTCATAAATGATGGCATTAAAACATCTCAGGATTTTACTGCATCGACAGATCAGTCAAAAACTCTATTACTTGTGTCCATAATTATTTTAGCCTACAAAACTGCACCCATATTATACTGGAGATGCAACATTTCAGGCTAGCTTGAGGTTCTTTTAAATATGTGACCAATTACTCTGGTAAAGTAATGACAGTGCTGTATACTGATTACTAAAACCCACAAAAACAAATACAAAATACATTAAAATACATAGTAGCCTAATTTTCAACTGCAGTTGCAAATGGTATGTTAGCAAAAAATCTGAGCAGAACCTTTTCTTCTATTTTTTTCCATCCGCTATATCAAATCTACACAATGGCACTCTAGGATCTGTGTGCCATTTGGCCAAGTGTATATTTGATTTTGTGTCATACACAAAATGTTTGGGGTTTTTGCCTTTTATAGCTCCTTTATAAAAGTGGCTTGAAACTTTAGTTCCCCCTCTTCCTTCTACTGATGATTTGGGGGAAGGGAGCAACAGCTCAAATCATGGACTTATATTAACATCAATAGTGAAGTCCTCCAAAAAAAGAGTGAAGCAATCCACAAATTTCTAAGAAGTTTTTAAAAAAAGACTCCCAGACTTATAGGGTAGAAAAAAAATAAATGTGACAACATGATTATGCATTATAAAAGGAAAGCAAAAGAAAAAAACACTTTGTAAATAAGACTCAGTTACTCTGCTGCCATTTAGGCACTTGCATACCATTGTGTAGT
This sequence comes from Pelusios castaneus, assembly GCA_007922175.1. Taxonomy (NCBI): domain Eukaryota; kingdom Metazoa; phylum Chordata; order Testudines; family Pelomedusidae; genus Pelusios; species Pelusios castaneus. The sequence goes on along the minus strand of ML685795.1, from coordinate 1,113,062 downwards.
TTTGATATATTTTGGGGAATTCCATGCAGCTAAAACACCCTTTGTGACATGAGGAAAGTGCCTAGGAAACAAAAACTATAAGTGTTTACATAAAAAAAATAGGAATAACTTTAATTATTACATTGCAAACAGTCTGGTTTCTGCATGTTGGTATGTGAGGCATTAGGTTTGTGCTACCCAACAACATCCTTTGAGAGGCAGGGTTCAAGGGAAATTTTAACTTGTGAATAAATGGGTCCTTTCTGCAACATTTCTAAATCTGCCATTCAGCAAAACTTGTGCATTTTTTATAAGTCCCCAAAAGTGCACTACTACTTCCTCAAACCATGAATGCATCAAATTCTTTCACCATTTAGTCCTTTATCATGATTCCTAATTGCTAACTTGTCTTATGATTAAGATGTCTGTGTTTTCTCCTCCCTCTTAGCTCGGTTGGTCGATTGGTCCACAGCATCTGATAAAACATTTGCAAGTTGTTCAGCAGAATACGCTCTATACATGCCCAACTCCATTACAGGTAGATACAGATGGGAGAGGAGAGAGGTTACGTTGTACGGGTGCCTTGCATAAAGGAGCTGGGGCCTCCAGGAACTACTGCAGTACACTTAATATAAATTAGAATGAATTTTGAGATGTCTAAATATTTTAAGTAGTGTTTTGGGAATAAATGTGTTGGTAGACAAGGCAAATTTGAGAGTCGCTAATGAGGCAATTTAAAAAAAAATACACCAAATTGCATTAATCTGAAGAGCTGACCATTGTTGTATAAAGACTGGCAGTCACTCCTTTCTCAGCAAAAATTTAATTAGAAGATAGCGCAGTGATGTCTCATATTGCTGAGAATTACTTTTACCAAATAGTCTGTTCCTTTACTAGTGTTCTATCATGCATTCGTATCAGTCATTAAAACTATACTGTACTTTAGATTAGACTGTAAATTGTTGAGGCAAGGACTGCTTCCTCTGTCTGGTGCAGTGCCTAGCAGTTCTTGAGTGGGATTTTTAGGTGTTACAACACTAGAAAGAGTAAATAATAACGTATCAAAATAAATGCACATATGACATTTTGTGATGCAGTGATTTGAAGTGTTCGTGGATTCAACGAGGCCCCAGTCCTGCAAAGGGATCTACATGAGAAGGTCCATATACCCATGCAAAGTCCCAGAGTCCTTACCCAGTGACTTCAGTGGAACTCTGTATGAGTGTAAGGGCCCACACAAGGGAAATATTTATACACTGATTATGTTTGCAGGAGGCTTTGGCACAAGCTCTTTGGATTGATTTTAAACGCATGGATGACCCAGACTGCTATTTTTACTCACTATCTCGAGAGTTGGAAGGCAAGCGTAATCGGATGGCCCAGCTACTCCAAGGAGTTGGATTGAAACCTGTCATTCCAGATGGAGGATACTTCATGATTGTTGAAGTTTCTGCACTTAGTTAGTGAAGGCTTATTATGGAGGGGGTGGGAGCAAATATTATAGTTAAGATTAAAATGCAACTTCCATTTTAACCCTCCCTTTATTTCAGTTTCTTGTACACTTTCAAACAAATTCCTTTTGGGCTAAAATTTTCTGTGTGTGAATTTGGCCCAGAGGTGAATATTTTTGTAAGTTTCAGCAAAATCTATTAATTCATTTCTGAGTTGTATGATTTGTAATTACTGTCTTTGTATTACTTTTTCATTTAACTAAGTCCTAGGGCTGTTGCAGGGAAGAGGTGAAATTAGGGTTGGAAGAGAAGGTACTTAAACTGGATTTCTATTTTAGGAAGGCCCATGATTTGAAAAAGTTTGAGAACTACTGATGTGTGTCTTAGAATCCTGGGCCCCCACACAATCTTCCCTGTTCAGGGTTCTTCCTTAAAGGTCACTTAAAACACTGGAGACATGGTAAAGCATGTTAGCTTCAGCTACATTTAAAAGGAGTTTTAAATTTCATGAAAGTTTACAAATCCTTCTGAAAGTTCAGGATGCCATAATATCAGAGGAAGAACTTCCCTAGAGGAATGAATTCTAGGGTATGTCTACCTTTAAAATACTACAGCGGTCAGCGGTAATGGTAGCACTTCCGTGTAGATACTACCTACGCTGATGGGAGCGATTCTGCCATTGGCATAGGTAGTAGATCTCCCTCAGAAGTGGTAGCTAGGTCGACAGAAGAATTTTTGTGATTTATGCTGGCTGCATGAGGGTTAGGTCAGAATAGCTGGGTCCTGAGGTGTGCATTTTTCACACCCTTGCATTAATCTGCACAGAGACATATAGATGTAAATTCCTAGTGTAACCCCAGCCTCAATCTCGTATCTTCCACTGACAGCCTATAGTAGCCCTTACAATTAATGAGGCCTCAGAGTGCCCCCTTTTAAATAGATAAATATCCCAATTTTACAGATGAGGAAACTGTGGTTCAGAGAGGTTCTGTGATTTTGGGCCATCCCATGTCTCCCCCTACCCACACCCCCCAGTTATTCAACAAGACCATGTCTAATTAGACTCTGATTGGAGCAGAAAATTTTAGTGTTTTTGTAGTAACTCTCTTATTCTAAAGTATCAATTATATAATAAAGAATATTGTGAGTTAAGTATCCTTGCACTGGAATCTGGGAAATCCTATAATATACTCCATTTTATATTCATTCTTATTTTAGATGTGGATCTCTCTGCTATGGAGGGGAATCAATATTATGATTATAAATTTGTGAAATGGATGATAAAATCTAAGGTAAGATGTCTCTCCTCTCCAGTCCTTAAAAATAAGGAATAATTTTACACCTAAACCAATAATACATTAGCACCTGTAAAAGGAGAGAGCTCAGTTATTTACATTTCGTTGTCTGGGGTTCAGATATGCATATCACCTAAATGTGACAATCTAATGTCTAAAATCCTCTGAATTGTAAAATTCTTCTGAAAATGTAACGTGTAGTCTTAATACAAAATAACAAAAACCATTCCCAATATTTACTGCTTCCCACGTTTACCTTTTTGCAGTAGGCAAGATCATGCTACCTGTCTTGTCTAGGCAGTGCTTGGGTTTAGGTCAGATTTAGCTAGAACAGGCAAAACCTAAATTTGATCATTCTCTCTGGTCAAGATAAACCCATTGATTTCAATGTTGCAGGATTAGGCCCTTATATTTGATACGTGAATTCTGAAAATTGAGCCAGTTCAATTCTAATGAAGGAAGGGAAGACTCTTAAATCTAGGCTGTACAATTATCAAAGCTAAAATTGAATTATTTGTGTATGAAATAGATAAATGATTGTTTTATAATTTCAGAAACTGTCAGCAATTCCTCTGACATCATTCTGTGGCCCAGAGACCAAAGAGCAATTTGAGAAATATATACGTTTTTGCTTTATTAAAGTAAGTTGCTTTTGAAGATTGTTCTGATAGTAGTGTTGCTTATAACTAGAATTTTCGTGCTAATTTAATACAACGGAATTGTTTAGTGTTTTGCTGTTAACCAGTTATTTTTCTTTTTTGTTGACATTTTAATAGCCTTATTGAAAAGTTAGTTTTATTAAGAATGCAACAATAAGCACATGGAGTTAAAAATTAATACAGAACACAGGTTGTTGCTGCTTTGAAGCAGGAACAAAAGTTGGGCAGAAAGTTAGGCACTGGTTGGGTTGTAGAAATCTTGACTACCTCTTTGCAAGGGGGCATCCAGTCCCCAAAGTAGGTAGCACTGGTTGGAATGGGTATGTGGCCAGGGAATAAGCAGATCCTCCATTGACAGGATTTCTTTGGAACACTCAACAGATTTGAAAACTGAAGGAAGAAACTTTGTGATGAAACATGTTTAAAATATGTTTGTTGGTAGTGTGGCTTCCCTACCTTGTATAGGCAGAGATCATTTCTAAGAAAATTCTAGTTAAATCAAGCTAGAGATTACTTGTATGATTCACAGGGATATAGCCAAGTTACAAGACTGTAGAGTACCCATGCTTGGAGTGGGAAAGGCGGGAATTTGTAGTACAGTTTTGTTACACGGGTATTTCAAAACCAAACTATCTTTACACACAGATCAGGTAAACTATGCTAGCATAACTTCAAATGTAGCGTGGACAAGACCACTATTGTAAATCCAGCATACAGCCATGCAAATTAAATGGGAATAATTTCTATACACATTTGATAGTATTGACACTAAGGAAAGCAAAGGAGTTGTTTGGAAACTATATTTTTAATAATCAAAATTTTATAATATTTACAAGAAATCTTAACTTTCTTGGTGTACTCTTTATAAATTAAATATTGGTAGCAAATTATTGAATTATTTTGGATATTTACAAGATACATTTGTAACTTTGTCAACAAATACATAGTGCTGTAAAAATGGCTGATACTCTGTTACCTGCAGTAATTGTGGCATTTATACTTGCAGCAAGACAGCACACTGGATGCAGCAGAGGAGATCCTGAAGAACTGGAATAAAGAGACATCTTGATTTTTATATTTGTATTAATTATTCCATCTGGTATAATTATTTTTATTGTAACTTTAAAAGCTAATGTACTCTAAATACAGTATGTGATTACTGCGAAATTGCAAATAACCCAGGGAGCCTACCTGCCTGAGCAGCTAAAACAACAATTTATTGATTGCAAATAATGTGATTCAAGGAATCATTTTCAGTCTTTCCAAAATATTGGCTATTTCCCAAAATAACCACGTACATCCACATTTTTGAAGGGGGAAAAAATAAACACATCATATAATAGGGGTTAGGAGGAAAAAGTCAGAAGAGTGAGAGCTGTTCTGATGTGATGGTGGAGGAGCCAATTGGAAATAACAGGATTTGAAGATAGAACGTTGGGTTTCACAGACCATGGCTTGATGTGGATGGAAATGAAGAAATGCTTTGAAATGGTGCACGTTAGTTGGTTCTAGAGACTTAGCGTTTACCGGCTTGTTAACATACAGAACAAAAATGATTTAAAGCCTTGTCTGCACTACAAAGATAAGACAGCCTGTTAGTTTAACTTATAGCCACTTCATTAATTACTACCATGGAGGTTGTCCACATTACCTTCCTTGGGTTGGTGGTGCATGTCCTCACCAGGAGGACTTCCACTGACCTAAGAGGGGCAGTATAGGGGTCCCAGTCTCTCAGCTCTGCTGGCAGCTCTCTGCTGGGAGCCCAATTGCCCCATAAGCTCCCCTGTTTCCGGCAGGCTCCTCCCCTTCCTCTCCCTGTTTCCAGCTGCGAGTAGGGTCCAACTGCATGAGCTTCTTGTCCTGGCTCCCAGCTGGAAACAAGGTCCAGCTGCCCATCTCTCCAGGGGGCAGTTGGGCTCCATCCGGCTTTCTTGTTAATTTCCTGGCTCCATTTGACAAGAATGACAGTCAGCCGCCAATGTAAGAAACACAGTACTTACACTGACACTGAGTTACGCTGACTACACTGATGTAAGCATTATACCTCTTGTTGAAGGGGTTTTATGATACCGGCGTAGCAGGGGAGTTACACGGGCAGGAAGAGCATTTCAAAGTGTGTGCACCTCCACAGTTCTGTCAACAAAACTCTACTGTAGACCAGGCTTTAGTAAACCAATGCAATTTTTGAAATATGGACAGATTTAAATGTGTTAAATTTTATTACTGTTTTAATTTCCCCCAGTTGCCAAATTACTATATTTGAAAGTACTCAGTCTTCAGCGTTCTAAAATAGCATGTGGGGTAAGAGTTAGTTTGATTTATATATACATAACTTATAAAAATCAAAGACCTTGCTCTAGATGTTCCTTGACAATCCTTAAATATACAACAATGGAATAGATCATTCCTGTAACTCCTTTTCAGCTGCTAATCAGCCTCTTCCTAACTCACACCAATAACGCCATAGCAAAACACATATTTTGAAACCTTAAGATCTCTGGTAAACAGGAAGGGTTCTTGCACTGTGTTATGAAGGTTAAAAAACTTAGGCTGTTTCCAGTTAAGGGGAGGAGGAGAGTGAGTCCTCAAGAAGAGGCCTTGGGGTGAATGCTCTACCAGCTGCTTCCTCTTTCAAATATCACTGAGACACTGTGTGGTCTTCTTAACCTCAAATTGATTCCCAGATGAATAGAAGCAATCCAGAATATCTACTTCTAGAGCATGAGTCCTGTGCTCTTTTTCCCTAGGGCCTTTATCCTTGTGGTCTTGCAATGGAGAGTTGGAATAAACTCAGAAAAAAGTTCTAGAAATGTTCCCAAATTCTGGAGTCACTGCTGGCTGTCTCAGGTCTTGAGAAGAATTTAGGATATGCCGCTGCTGTCATCAGAAGTGCGATTGCAGAAGGAGGCATAGCCATGCTAGGTTTAATCTGGCTAACACAGCTAAAAATGGAAGTGTAGAGATGGCATGGACTTCAACATGGATTAGCAACAAGAATAGGCGGTTCCTAGGAGGTTTGTGCAGCCTGTGTCACCGCACCTTCACTGCTGGTTTGTGTTCTGCTTGCTAGATTAAAGGCTGTGTGGTACGTCAGCCCATGCTGCAATTATACCTCCAACTGCCATGTTGGCACACCCTAAATCCTACTAATCTGTGGTCATGGGCTTGGTCAAACAGTGCCTTTATCCACAAATAAATTGTATAGCCATGGACTGGGCTGGAAGCAAGAGCCAGGTTTCTCTTTCCGTTCCTGATCTTGGTCCTGGGCTCTCAGCGCAAACATCCTCCATTGACTCTTTAGTTACTTTGTGCTGCAATCTCAAAAAAACACCAGCAATCCTTGTTAATGGAGGAGACTGAGCAGAGTTAGATCAGGTTTCCATTCTGAAAAAATAATTTGGGACTTAAATTGGCTCCCGATGAGTTACGGGTTACATCCCTGGGAAATCCTGAGATTCCAAGGGTGTTATGGGAGTCTAACCTCTCCTTCCAAAAATCCCATGTCTCCGAGGTAATCCATAATATCTACTGAAATCTCCCAGTGTGAACTGTGCCAGGAACGGTCGGTGCAAAACAACTGGCTCACTTCCAAACAATTCCATATTTAGTGAAGACAAAGCACATAGGGAGAAGGCAGGCGGCGTAGAGACAGGGAAGTACTGCTGAGGCTCAGAGCTACCATTTTTCAAGCACAATATAAATGCTCTTAATATGTAACAAATCTTCTAATATAAATATAATGTTAAATATATAGATTTCTATGAGAGAAACTAGGTTCCTATGGTATAAAAGGAGTAAAATTTTACTAATACCTTAGACTGATGACACAAAATAAAACATTGGAAATTTAGCTTCTGACCTTAGAAACAAGTGTTTCAATACCTTACACAATTCAATAGTTTATAATTACCTATCAAAATGTAATTGTAAATAACCATAATGCCTTATCTATATTTGAATAGAGCAGATCTGGTGTATAACAAATGTAATACTGATTAGAAATGCCAATTATTTCTACAGCTTATGCTGAGATGTCCCTAAGATAGCTGTTTTTATGTCAGCATATGAGCTTTCTGAGTAATTGGAATGAATGAGTAATTAGACATGTCCTTGCAACATCAATAAAGCATGGCAGATTGCTCCATGTGAATCTCATTGCCTTGTGAAAAGCTGACTTTTCTGGAAAGACATGGTTTAACATTGTTACTATATTTGTAGTATTACAGCATCTAGGAGCCCTAATCATGGACCAGCACCAGAGCAGTGTGCTAGGATGCATGTAAGCTGTTAATCTTTTCATATAATCAAAAATCTAAACACAATCTGTGGTGCATATGTGAACTGGCACGTTGGAGTTGATTCAGCTGTCCCATCTCCTTACTATTTCCGTAAGGTGCTCATTTGACTTCTGCTAATATTATAGAATGAATGTAGGCTAATTTAACAAATCATTAAAACTGAGCATTTTAGATAAAAGGGTAGAATTAATGCTTTCATTAAGGGCTGCATGAGTACAAAACAGTATGTTCATGAAGACTGTCAGTATCCCATTGCGTAATATTGTGAATATGGTACCAGTAGTATCAAGAACATAATATTTACCAGTGGTCCATCTAGTCTGTCATTGACAGTGCTCAGTACTGGATGCTTAAGAAGACATTACAAGAAATTTCATAATGGACAAGTGTAAAATACCCAACTTGAAAATAGGATTACTGTCACTACTGCTGTGAGGGGAAAGAGCAAATATGGACTGGGGGTTTTGTCTAACCTATTAAGAATTGGTCTCTCATAACCCACATCAAACAGCGTGGAAAACAGTTTGGCTGCTTATATAAACTGGACAAATCATTTTCAACATTATTGCAGAAAGCTTGATAGACCATAATTTACCAGTCTATTAGGTTTTCAGTAATGGTAATGAAAATAAATGTGTCTCTTCTATGCTAGATGTCTAACTGTTTTCAGCTCTAGTTGATACGGGGAGGGCCAGCAGGGACCTACTGCTGACAGTTATGGTCAGCAATGGGTCTTTTTCATAGTGTAGTTAGGGATTTAGAGAGGCCAGGGCAGTGCTAGAAAATAGGATGGACTGAGAGTGCTGATGTGGCACATCTGTGGCAGATGCTACTATACCACACTTCAAAGGCTATGTGTGGCAGTGGGAAAGCAATGCTTAATTTACTAAACTATTCATTTCATAGCTCTGTAAAAAAGCTTCACTATATCCATCTAATCATTGATTCCCATTAACACTTTATTGAAAAAAATAACCTTAAGTGAAAAAAAAATACTGTGTGTGTGTGTGTATTTTCTTATAGTTTGGATTCCATTTATTTAAATTATAGACCTCAATTTAAAGTTGAACTGTATTACACAACATCTCAATACTGCAGTGGACTCATTAGTAATATTTTAAAAGAAAAAAATGCAATCCATTTTTTAAAAGTTATTTAAAAATGTAGTGTGGGATCTGTTTTGGTTTCTGCACTTTAGTGAGATTTACAGTGGCTGGAGATTTCAGTGTTTTCTGTGAAAAGTAAACTTTCCACTCCTTCAGATTCCAAGGAAAAACATCTGACAGTGATTCCTTGTAGCAGTGTCTCAGTGAATCAGCAGAGTGACAGACATAAACAGCTCTCCACCAACCCCCGATGAACACGGTGTTTTCACTTATCCTAGTGAGAATTAAGAGGGCTCCTCAGTTATACTAAATTTACTCAGTTTAAGTCCTTAAATCATGATTTAAAGAGGTAAATAACTCAGTCATAGGTTGGTGGCCTATTGCTGGAGTGGGTGGGTGAGGTCTTGAGGCCTGCATTTTGCAGGAGGTCAGACTAGATGATCGTACTGGTCCCTTCTGACCTTAAAGTCTATGAGCTAATGCAAATGAAAAATATGCCCATTGTTCCCAACAAAATGGGGCCTAACAAATAGGAACTATCCCCTTCATCTCATCAGTAGGTTCTCAACTCAAAGCCTATTTACAACAATATAAGAATTTTACTATTGATCATTTTTGAAACATTCAGCCAATGTATTTTATTTGTATCTGATACCCCCTTTAACTCTTTCCCAGCTTTATTTATCTTTAAATTGAGCCAACCCCCTCTGCCCTATCAGCAGGTAGGGATTGTCTCTGCTTGGATCTCTGCATTACATTGTGCGCTCAACTCTACTAGCAACTTCCTGGTGTATATCAGGAGGAGTAATGTCCAGGAAGAGGCACAGGCTGTTGATGTGGGTAGGCTTAAGGCAGAGGTTGGCAACCCAAAATATAAGAAGAGCCATTTACAAAAATTTCTTCAATAACCAAGTGTTTTGTGAGCCACAATGAGTGTACCCTCCTGGTGGGGAGAGCTGGGCCGGGGTGCCTGCCACAGGGTCCCATGGCTGGAGGACAGAGGAGCCAGCAATCAGGAACAGGCCCCTTGCAGGGTCCCCCAGTGGTGTTGGGGAGCCTGGAGCCAGGTCTGGGCCACTTGCAAGGTCCCCTGGTAGCACGGGAGAAGGCCTAGAGGCCAGAGCCACAAGGGGGCAGCCAAAGAGCCACATGCAGCTCCGGAGTTGCAGGTTTCAGACCCCTGGCTTAAGGCAGCCTGTAATATAATGGTAGTTGGGATTAAGTGCAATTTCTAGCTTCTTTTGTGTGAAGAAATCATGCCCACACAACACAGGTGTATTCAGCTGAGGTGTAACAGAGGGCCATGCTGTTGATCACATTGCTGACAGTTCTGCTCCCTGCAAATGTTTCATATGCTACTTTTGGCTGTAGTTTTCTCAATATGGGCTCTAAAGGAAAGGTTGAGAGTAACACCAACCAAAATATGTGGAATTTATAGGATAAACTTCATCCCAAGCCAACTGATGTTGAGTTCATGTTTGGCTTCTTGGGTTTTTTTGAGATGGAATGCACTGACCTGTGTCTTTGCTGGGGTTGCAGGTAGGTGGTTGCACTGTACATACGTAAAGTGTTAAGGACATTTATCAAGGGGCTGTCTGATATGCCAAACTCCTTGTTCCATGTGGTGATGCACAGATCATTTGGGTCAATAAAGCACCTTGGACTAGGGTAACTCAGTTTGTCATTTCTGTAGATTGGGGTAGGCAAGCCCTGGCACATGTGCCGACAGTGGCACGCAAGCCCATTGGGAGCAGCACGCAACACTCTCTACAGCCCCAGTGAAATTGCCACGCCTGCCACAAAAAGCCACTCGGAGAAGCTTCTTTCGGGGGTGGCTGGGATGTGGGAGGTCCCTGCTATGCCAATGCCCATGCCCCAGGTATACCATGGGAAAAAGCTACCTGAAGCGGCTCCTCTTGGAGGTGTGCTGCCGCCAAAAGGAACCACTCTGGACAGCTTCTTTCCACAAGAAGTTCCTATCAACGGCATGCCTGGGAAGTTTAAAGACAAACACATTTATTTATCGCATGAGCTTTCATAGGTAAAATCTAACTTCATCAGAAGTCTTCCTTCAAGACTAACATGGGCTACCCTTTTGGAACTGGTCCAAACCCAGAATCCTAGAAGACATGGTTTGGAAAGGACCTCAGGTCATCTAACCCAGTGGGTCCCAACCTTTTGCAGATCGCAACATACTTGGTGGCATGCCATATGGCAATTCTACAGGACACAACAGCCCACCCCCTCCAGCCACCTCCCCAGCTCTCTGGGACACACTTACCGCTGTGTGGCAACACAGTAATGTGTCCTGCCGGCACACTGCTTGAGAGCCACTGTTAGCCTAGCCACCTGCTCAAAGCAGGGCCAACCCCACCCAAGCCAATAGCTGATGTTACCTCACCCCACTCCTCTTTGCCAGGTGAGCCCCCCCATAGCCTGTCCCACAATCACCTTCCTCTATGTGCTGTTCCCCAGTGTTTGATTCCTAACATCTATTTTGATTTGCTGTTACAGCCTGACCTGATGCTATGTCATACACTCCCCTGCATTTAATTTCCTCCCACTCTGTAACTTTCCTATCTTCAAAGTGTCTGAGGAAGTGGGATTTTTCTCCCACGAAGGCTCAAGTGATAAATGAATCTGTCAGTCTTTAAAAGTGCTGCAGGACTCTGTCATTTTTCTGCAATAGAGTAACACGGCTCCCCCTCTAGAACTTGGGTCCAAGTATTTACCTTACTTTAGGGTATACACCCTACCTGGACCCCCAGGCGTGGTGGAGCTATCTGAGCCCCCTCAGCTTGGTGCAGCCAGTCCGGCTGGGGCTGTGACCCCCGCATGAGGCCTCTGGGTGCCGCTTCAGGGCTCATCAGGAGGCCCCTGGCCCCGACTGGGAAGGTCCCTAAGGAGGGGTCAGTCAGTCGCTCGCTCCCTCCCTGAGGCGAACTTGGGGGTGAATTAAAAACCAGCACGAGGGGAACAACAGTGACGTAAGCAGCAGCCGGCCGGGCCGGGCCGAGCGCGCGCGTCGCTCATTGCCCCGCCCCGCGCAGGCGCCGCCGCCGCCTCCCAACAAGGGCTGCTCAGGTTCAAGAGCGGACGCGAGTCGCGAACTCGCTAACTCTTGTGGCTTTTGTCCCTTCGCGCGGCCTGTACCGACAGCCTGGCAGAGTCCCGCCCCCTGTGGCGGAGGACATATAAGGAGGAGCTGCTGCGCGTGCAAGCGGGGCTGACTCGGCGGCGCTGGGAAGACGTGACGTCGTAGGGCCCTGGGGCGAAGAGGGCTGGGGAAGCAGGAAGGAGACGGATCATGGCGTCCACCAGCCGGTGAGAAGAGCGCTGCCCGATGGTGGCGGGGGAAGGAGTAGGCTCTGGCCGGATCCCGCGGGTGGTGATTCCGGGCTGCCAAATGGGCAGAGAAAATGGCCGCGTCTTCCCCGAGAGTCAGCTTCTGGGGCGGCCGAGCTGACGCGCCTCGCTTCTCCCTCCCAGCTGCCATCTCGGGCCCTGGTTCCTGCCAGTCAGTCCCGGTTCTCCCGCTCCTCTGCCTCGGACCCCTTCTCCCGCGCGGGGTTTGACCTTGCTGCGTGTCCTGCCCCCCAGCCCTGGGGTCCTCCCGTAACTGGTTTCTGCTTCTGGGCCCTCCCCGACTCCTTGGGGCAGCCTTGAGAGTGGGTCCAGGGACGCTCAGGCTAGGTCGCAGGTCACCTGTGGTGTGGGAATTGCAGCCTGGTCACAGCATCGGATTACTTGCGCCTCCCTTCCCCCCCCTTTGTTATCCGGAGTTCATGACGTGTGGGTTAGTGACGGGATCTGTTGTTGCCTTGTCAATTTTGAAATAGAGGAAACCCCAGCGCTCTAGGATTTTGAATGTCTGTAGAAGTGGATTTTAAACTCTGAGCTGAGCTTATCCCCTTTGAGTTGTACAATTTTTGATTGTGTGCCTCTCTCCCCTCAGGCTTCAGGTTCAGGGAAGGTGCATGTGAGGGTTGCGGTGTGTGGGTATTGACACTGATCTCCTGGCTGGGTGGCCCACTGAGGTGTGCTGGGGTGAAGATGGCACTCTTTCCCTGAGCTTCTTTGTACCGTGCCCAGTGGAACTCTTTGCCAGGCAGTGATGCTGAAACAATTTTTGTAGTGGGGGAGCTGCAAGCTATTGAACAAAAATGTGAATGCTGTTGCATTCCCAGGGTCTTTGTGGATTTTATGAAGGCCAAAAGCATAATTGGGTTCCGAAAAGAACTGGATAATTTAATGGAGAATAAGTCCATCCTTGGCTAGTAGCCAAGAAGGTCAGGGATGTAACCCTGTCCTCTGAATGTTCCTAAGCCTTGGGCTGCCAGAGGCTGGATCTGACAACAGGTGTTGGATCACTTGTTAATTGCTCTCTTCATTACCTCTGAAGCATCTGGCACTGGACACTGTCCAAAGGCAGGATACTGGTCTGACCCAGCACAGCTGTTCTTATGTTAAAAGCTTTTCCGTTCCACACCCATTGTATTTGTTATCGTTCGTTTTCCTCATTGCCATGACCAGGTAAGGCGGCTCTTGTTTTGGCCCCGCTTAGCAGTACTGAAAACTACATCTAATCATTTTTTGGGTTCCCATCACAATTTTCCCTTGTTGACATTATCAGCAAAGGTCAGTGATGGAGTGGTTCCAGTACCTGCAATTTCTTTTCTTCATTATGGGTGGAGAGAGTGTTTTAGGTTTTTTGTTTTGTTTTTTGTTCTAATTAGAACTCAAGATATTGTGGTGCAACAATACAGTGAATATAGTTCCTTTACTGTACATGCTCTAGATTTAGTGAACATTTTCCTTTATCATCACAACTTCTAACAGCAGTGAAATAAATGCCAAACTTTAATAAGTATTATGGCCATGAATTTTATTAAAGCATTTCAGTATTTAGGGTATATTCACTACAGGGGAGCAATGTCTATGTCCAGAAACATTGGCAGACTTTACACTGAGACCCCTGCTGTGCATTGTGAATCTGAATTCATTTCACCTTTCTTATTTAATACACAGTCAGTCAGCCTTGTGACTTGGGATGAGTATTTAAATGCTCCATATGACAGAGTTTTTGCTTACAGATCAGCACCCTTTTTGTAAGTTGTCTGAAACTGTTGCTTTGTAGCTCTTTTTTATTTTATATTAAAATGTCATGCAGCTGGAATCTTACCTGTATTCAAAAAAAAAAAATTACTTATTTTAATTCTTGTTTAATATGCAACTGTGATTTGCTGCTGCTTTATCATACTAAAATTATTTAATGTAAAGATTTCCTGACTAACAAATTATGCTTTAATTTTATATGCTTTGTTTTAATCTGGTTTAAACTGTATTCTTTTAAAATTGTTTATTAAGAAGATAAATTAGTGGCACTGTAAAGTAGTTGCTTTCTAAAACAGTAAAGAATGCACTGCTTACCAAAGGACTAGCCTAACTGGATTAAAAAATGGCCAGCCAAATACAGGAATGAAAATTAACTTTTGGTAGGCCATTATACATCAGGAATGGATTTTCAGGTGGACTAGCAATTTACCACATTTTTATTATTAGAGCACTTTACTGAAAAGGAGGCAGCCTTGTGGATTTTAGATGGCAAGATGTTTCACAGTTCTAATCTCCATAAATCCTGGGTTACCAAATTCTTGTTCTTTGCAGAAATCCCATGTGGTGCTACTGATGTATTACACTTTGTTTGTAAATTACTCAGCTCATTTATGCAGTAAGTTTAAAAACAGCATTAAGAGGGTATGGCTTGAAGTTTTCTTCTGCTCTATAGTTCAGATTGCTTTCCTCTAACTTGAAAATCTTTTTTGGAAAAAAAAAATCTTTGAACAAACATTCAGATCAATTTTTAAAAAATATTTTTCTTTCTTAGTTTGGATGTACTTCCCAGAGTGACATGTCCAAACCATCCAGATTCCATTTTAGTGGAGGATTACAGAGCTGGGGACATGATCTGTCCTGAATGTGGACTAGTAGTGGGTAAGTAGTTATTTAAATTATTGTGACTCACTCTCAAAATGGAGATCAACTATCTTAAATAACTTGCTTTTTTTCATGGGTGATGTGAGAAATTAGTGCATTCAGAGCCTTTATTTATCACTGAATAGATGTTTTCCCTTAGTTTAAACACACACAAAAAATCTACCACTTTGAAGCAGCATTGTGTTCTGGTTTTTGGCTGGTTTTTTTTAAACAAGTGAAAGTTCCATAGTTCTGTTTTATAGCAGATATCTGCATCATGAAGAATATAATTGACCAGTTCTGCCTGGTGCAAGTCAAACTGATAGCCTTGAAATCATTCTTTCCAAATTCAGGGGAAAATGGGGTTCTAGGACTACAGCTATTTAAAGTATCTTATATGTTTCTCACAAAATTCAGTTATGTCTGGAATATACATTTGGAAAAAGGTTGATCTTTGTAGTGTTCATGGCATCTATTTAATTTCAAGCTGGGATGCTTCATATAAGAACATGGACAAATGTGAAGATTTTACTGTTACAATTAACGGTGATTATAGTGGTGACATGCATGTAAACTGGGATACCTATTTAAACATGATAAACATATGCTGTGGATGCAGCAGCCTCCACAAGATGTGCACTCTCTCTGTGAGGGCCTGTGGTTGGGCTGCAGTTGAATCCATTGTCATGATTTACAGTCCAGCATCACCAAACCAATGTACATTAAGACCAGTGCTCAGTAGTGAGCAGCCACTTATTGGTTTCTTATGCCCTGTACAGCAGAAATGGTAACTTAAGTTGCCTGTTGCACTGTGTGTGTAGGGGGGCGAGAAGCTAAAGATTGGTAGGAATTTCTTAAGTCGTAGATCAGTAAAGTAAATGAGCTGGTCTTCATAAGCCACATGCAAGAAAGTGATGAATTCAGTTTAAAACACCACTGTTTCTGTACTTCCCAAATGTAGTGGGGCACAAAGGAAACAATCTGGTTCCATGCAGAAGTTTATAATAAAGTACAGTGATGTATAATTTGCTTTTTGGAAAGATGATGCATGACTGAGTTGCTAATGAAATCCTTTAAAAATGAATGTCCAGTTGCCATTTTCTTGACACATTACTTTAGCTGTTAGGAATGTCAGATGTTGGTCAAACGGTGGGTTTTTTGTTTGTTAAATAAGAACAGAAGTTGACCTGGAATAAAATACCTATAACATATTGGTTCCCAAACTTGAAAAGTCTGACTCTCTTGCTTGACTTTGTTGATCAACTTTTTTCTGTGGACACTTGTACGTTGGACAAAATCAGAAAATCTATACTGTAATTCAAGTGAAGTAGATTATATATTCCCATAGCCTCTTGTGGACAGGGAAAAAATGGGGAAAACTTGGAGGAAAGAATGGGGGTAGGAGGAGTTGGGAAAGCTGGAGAAATGAATGTCACTTGGTCTCCACACCATTAATTTTGCATTTGAATATTGCAGGAAATGCATATGTCTCTTTGTCATAGAAAGCAATTAGGAAATGTTGCAAGTGATTTTTTTTTTTTTAACTAGCATTGTTCTGTGTCACCACTTGAACCAGTGCACTGTCCAGGAGCCACTGCTATTGGAGATGCTATCTTTTCCATAGGGTTTTAGGCAGATCTAGACTACTTTTAGATGATGAGGATTCTTCTGAAGCATTTGTAAAGGCTAAGGTTTTGCCCATAATGTCCTGGTAAAATTCAGTTTTTGATTAAATTTAGTCTACTTGCACCCCCATTTTCAGTTGCACAGTAGACTTCTATTTGTGTCCTAAATGTTGTGTAGTGTTAGTATGTGTTGTAGCATCTTTCTTCACCACTGTAAAGTGTGTATTTATGTAGTGGATGAAGATCTTAACACCGCTTTCAAGTAGTTTATTCATTAATTCAAGAATGGCCTCTCCTTCAGCTGCTCATTACTCTTCCTTTTACTGTGGACCACTGCTGCCATTTCTTTGCTGCTCAGGAACAGCTACCCAGCTGACCGCTTTTCCTGTCTCCCAGCTATTAATGGTCAGTCCCTCTAGTTCTTCTGGGCCAAAATTTCAATTACATATGGGCTTTATGTGTTAATTCCAGATTATTAATCTGGATTGACTAAAAACTGAAGTGCTGTGGGGATATGGCCAGACTGTTAGGTCCCAGATCTGCTAGAATCTAAATGGGTGAAGGTGGGGAGATTTCCTGCATTTTACTAAATTAATCTGCACTACTACTGCCAAAAATTCAACCAAGTCACTTCTTTTTGTAGGCAGTACAGGACAGTATTCAGTGATAGAAAGGGGAATGGGACCAAGGAGATGTGTACTATTGAGCATTCCTGAACCCCAGTTTGAATATATAGGCTGTTCCTATTCTGATCAGAAGTTGTGGCAACTTGGAAGGGTGAGCTCTGTGGAGGGGGTGGTTTCTAGGCTGCAATTTGACATCTGTGGCTGGCTTGGGGCCACCTGATTCAGGCTTGGGCTAAAGGGCTGTTTAATTATGTGCATACATTTGGGCTCAAGTTCTGGGGCACTCTGACAGCACAGGATCCTAGAACCCAGGCTCCAGCCTAAGCCAAAATATTTATACTACAGTTAAACAGCCCTTTATCCTGAGTCTGCTAGCATGGGCCAGCTGCAGGTTTTTGACTGTACTGTAGACATACCTGGGTTATTGCCTTTCCATCTACAGTCAAGTGGTTCAAAGACAATTGCCAGAAGGGCAAACAGTTTAATTTTTCTAACTAGGTGGAGCTATAGTCTCAAAACTTTTAGAGTATTAAGCCCTGTATATGTTCAGGAAGCTAGCATTCCTGTTAACCCTCTGATACGTCAGTTAAAAACTGGTTCTTTTTCTAGACCTTAATAAATTTGTGAGTCTCATATTTCAGTGGCTGTTCCTTTTGCAGTTATTCAGTCTGCCATAAAAACAAGAAAAATGCAATAATCTAATAACTTTGCTCATACTCCTGGAGTAGAATTAAATTAGAAGTGATACAGGATCAATGCTTAAAGTTGTTGGTTGAAGTGACGTTATTAATTGACAAGCTCCTCGTGTCTCCTCTGTAAAGATGCTTTACAGCTCACTCAAGCAAAGCACCAAAATCTAAGGTCATGTCTATAACACAAAAATAAATTGACTTAAGTCCGAAAGGGGTAGCTGTGTTAGTCTAGTTCAGCAAAACAAAGGAGTCCTGTGGCACTCTTTTTAAAGACTAAGCAATTGCGATAAATAAATTTTAGTCTTTAAAAATGCCACAGGACTCCTTATTTTAAGTGAAGTTGACATCCAGCTTCTACAGCAATCACGTTAGTAGAGTGTGTCCACCTTTCTCATTTGTTAGCATGCATCCTCACTAGCAGCCCTTGCATCCATGCACTGTGTGTAGCTGTCCCACAGTACAAGTAGCTGCTCGGGGTTGTGGGAAGGCCTGGCAAAGCCTCATGGAACCAAAACATTGAGTAGGGGGAATGGGAACATGGCTTTGGCCTTCCATGGTACAGTTTTCTCCCTCCTTACATCAATGACAAACAACCCATCCTTTTTTTTTTTTTTTTTGTGACTTTTTTTGGAAAGACTGGCTTAGCCGTATATGTGTCACAGTCCGAGAAACATGGACCCCGTAAAGCTGTGCACTTTTGTGAATGTTACAAACACCTCACACCTTTTCCTGTAGTATTTCCAGGAGACAGGAGAACAGATGTGCAGAACACTGCAATGTCATTCAAGCAGCCCTGCTGCAAGCCATGGAACGAAACAATTCCTGCTGCTGCTGACAGTAGTGCAGCAGCTGAACGTGGCAGAGGACTGCTTCTGGTCTCAGGAAACAAGCACTGCCTGGTGGGATTGCATTGTTACGCAGCTACAGGATGATGAGCAGTACAGGTGGCCACTTTCTGGGGATTTTGTGCAGAGCTTTTCACAGCCCTGAAGCACTACAGCAATAAAAATGAGACCTGTATTGATGGTGGAGAAATAAGTGGTGATCACTCTGTGTAAGCTTGCAGTGGCAGGATGCTACTGGTCAGAAAGGAATCAATTTAGATTGGAAAATCTACTGGGGGAGCTCGGAATCCAAGAATGCAGGGCCATTAACTGACTTCTGCTAAGAAGGTTAGTGATTCTGAACAGCTTGCAGGATACAGTGGATGGTTTTTCCATCCTGGGGTTCCCTAATATGGTGCATGCAGCAATAACAATGGGGATATGACTTTATAGAGGTCTAACCTACTAAGCAAACTTCCTGCCATCCTTTAAACATCCAGAGGCATATTCCGCCATCATTCAGCACTTGCTCAGCCTATTGTTGAACCACTCCTTACTCCTGTCCAGGTAGCTGGTGTGTATAGTTTCATGAGCCATGGGAACAAGGGGGAGGCTGGGTCTCTCAGGATCACTATTGGCACTTCATAAAATAACCACTGATAATGTTGATCTGGAAAGAGAGTCCTTGATTGCAGTCTTCTGAACAGACCTGTGTTCCTAAAAATGCATGTATCATGCATGTTTCCTGACCATCCCATGATCCAGCAGTGCTTGCAACACGAGTAAAAGGTATTCCTTTCAGTTTAGGTACTCTTTGGTAAGGCGACGTGATTGCAAGATAAGTGCGCGTGCATACACAATCTTTTGCCAGGGTATTCTGTTGCTGGGGCAGTGAAGAAACAGATGGACAAAGCCAGCCAGGTATCCCAGAAGTAATCTACTACAAGACAGGCCCAATAAGGAAAGTAACAGAACACCGCTAGTCATCACCTACACGCCCAAGTAAAACCCTTCCAGCACATCATCAATGAGCTAGAACTATCTTGAAAGACAATCATTCTCTCTCAAGCCTTGGGAGATAGACCAGTCCTTGATACAGTCAGCCCCCTAACCTGAAGCAAATACTCACCAGCAAATACACACACCATACGACAGAAACAATTAGCCAGGTACTTATCCCTGCAACAAACCCCGATGCCAGCTCTGCCTGCATATCTACTCAAATGGTTCCATCATAGGACCTAACTAAATCAGCCACTCCATCAGGGACTCATTCACCTGCACATCTACAATGTGATATATGCCATCATGAGCCAACAATACCCCTCTGCCATATACATTGCCAAAACTGCACTGTCTATGTAAAAGAACAAATGGACACAAATCAGACATCAAGAATGGTAACCTTCATAAATCAGTAGGGAAACGCTTCATTTTTCCTGGATACTTAGTTATTGACTTGAAACTTTCCATACTATAAAAACAGACTTCAGTGTGAAACTGCAGAGCTGGAATTCATATGTGAATGTGACACTATCAGACTGGCTCTAAATAGCGACCGGGCGTGACTAGCTTACTACAAATGGTAACTTTCGTCTTTAAACATTCTCACCTTCTCATCACTTGTTGTTAGTAGGCCACATTATGTTTGCATTGAACTTCTTAACTCACTGTGTGTGTGTGTGTGTGTGTGTGTGTGTGTGTGTGTGTGTGTGTGTACACCTAACATACTGCACTCTTCACTTCATGATTCTGAGAAAGTGGGTTGTACCACAAAAGCTTATGTCTTAATACATTTTAGCCTTTATAAGTCTCACACAACTCCTTATTTGTTTTGCAGAAAAAGACTACCACAGCTACCCCTCTGTAACTTGTCACCATGAGAGGAACTGTAGCTGTAGGGGGAGCCGTGTTAGTCTGTTGCAGAAAAACAGAGTCTGGTGGCACTTTTAAAGACTAACAGATTTATTTATCGCATGAGCTTTTGTGGGAGAAAATCCCACTTCGTCAGATGCTTCAAAGTATGAGGACACATTTCCAATATATTCCCTCCTGAAGGAAATGAAGAGTCAGAACTTGATATGCTTTTATGACTCAAACAACTCAGTAGATTAAAATCAATGGTGGGGGAGAATTTAACTAAAAGGTACATTTTTGTTTTTAAACATTTAAAATTAAATGTGAAACTAGGGCAACCCATGTTAAGGCTGAAATTCACTATGCTCCATTAAAATGTATTTAAAAAAAAAAAAAAGGCAGCACATATTTGATTCTCAAGTTTTTAAGTCAAACCACTGAACTGGTATTGGTATTGGCTAAGCACTTGGGACCAGTTTAAACTGCTAAACTAGCTATTGACAGGAATAGCTTCTTCTGCAGGTGCAGAGAGTATTTTCTTCATTTCATGCAGCTTGTTCACTTTAAGGACTAGGCCATTCAAAGTTGAGAAGATGAATGGGAGTTGGAAAGTCAGGAAAACTTCCTTTCTTTTTCCAATGTGATCATAAAAATGAGTTGTGAGAAAATGAGATCACCTACTTCTGAAATCTTCATAGATATGGCAACCAGAACCAACCAGTTCCATTCATTAACTGATAATACTTCCAGCACATTTTAAATAGTTTTACTTAACTGACAAAAATTAACTTTTTTGCACTTTTTTAATTGAATTCTCATTTCCATCCAAAGAGAGCTTGACACAAATCCTAAGTAAAAGTCATCTAGTAATCACTGTTTTCCAACATAGTAAAATTGTATGCGTTTGCGAGGCGGGAGGAGAAGGGAGTGTAGTGTGAATTAGGCTAAGCTGAATAATTACTTAAATGTTTGTCTATACAGCATATTGTTACGGTTAGCAAAAAGTACCAAATTTAGTGTAAAGGCTGTATTTAGTTGCAGACAATATGTTTTAGTGGTTATCAACCAATAAGAATCGAACTTTCATTAGAAAAATAAAAAGTACAAATGCAAAACATCATTAAAGTCGATTGTAAATCAGCTTCCTGCTTGCAGATTTAAATTATTTATATAAAACCATTCCATCCTGAAACAGCTTGTTTGGAATCAAGTAGTTGGTTAGCAATGTTCCATAGTGAGTCAATACACCTTACTAACTTATTTCGAAGGACATCTTCCTAGCTGATCATTCAGGAATGGTCACTTTAACTGATGATGGTACTTTTCACTAAAGTGAATGTTTTTCCATTTACAGTATCAAGTGAACTAGTAAAACAAAGGGATTTAAATCACCAGAAAAGAACTAAAAATAGTTGTTGAGAGCTTTCCAGTTCTACCTGAAGCTGAGCTTTTTGATGGGTTGCAGTGATGTTCACTTTTCATAGTGGGATTCTGATGTGCTGTAGCATAAACGGAGGTGTATGTATTACATTTACATATGAGGCATGCTTTTACTTTGTTTTAAAAGTATTTCAGGTTTGAATGAGTAAAGTTGCATTTTGAGGTAATTTTTTCACAGTTGAAATGACTGAATTTCTAATTGACCTTTCACTCAAGATTGTTAATCACCTGTTGGTAGAGCCTGTATTAATAGGGACTGCCATTTTCTCAAAAGGACTGCCCATCTGTATTGATATGTTAAATTACTGCTTGACTTTTTTTTCATTAACTTTTTTGCTTGATGCTGCAAAGTTATGGCTCACTATTTTCTAATGTAAAAAGCAATAATTTCAATTGTCACTAGATGGCAGCACATACCTTAATTTTGTTATAATTAATTAATAGAATTTTAAAATGGTTCTGTATTGTATTTACAGGGCTTGTATAGTACGACAAATGAATTTTACTTATGCACACTTGTAAGGAGAAAGTGTGGAAGTCTTTAAGGTGTACTTCCTTTTTTATGCAAACATAGCTAACCTTAATACAGAGTGAATATGCATCTAAAACAGATTGCAGTATTTCTGTGAAGGACATTCTGTTTCAAGGTGCAATAGGACTAGTAAACTGAGTCTGTTATTTCTGATTCTAATTTTAATCCTATTGGTCTTTATTTTGCTTAAGCATATTCAGTTTAAGCTATGTTTTTTTGTATTACAAATGGAGAACAAAATCAATAAACATGCATACCATTTCATGTTAGATATTGGGAATTGTGTGTACATTACTGTGAAGTAGTTGGGTGTTCCTTTAAAACAGGAGTGTCAAACTCATTTTCTATGGCAGACCAGATTTAACTTAAATGTACTACTTCCCGTGGGCCGTATATACTATAAATCACAATACTACACCACAGTGGTGCTGTGTATGCAAAACTGCGCTCTGCAGTACCACTCTCTATTAGGGAATGTGATCTCACGGAGTGCAGTCTTGCATGATCAGAGCTCTGTGATGTTGAGACCTGACACATTCGTGGCATTGCGGAATGCTGGGTATGTGGGAGCACACTCTTTCCCTGACAGAGCCTGTGTTCTCTCTGTTAAGGAGAAAGTGTGGTCCCATGGAGCGTAGTCACAGGCTGGATGGAGGAGGTTCAGGGGCTCCTGCTTTAAAATCTATATCTGTAGATAAAATATTCTCAACACTTAAATTTTTTTGCTACAGAAACATTTACTTCATGTTTACTATCATTTTTCTGTAGGAATACAGTATGTAGGGTTTATGTAATGGTTAGACCTTTCTCAAACAAATCCCATAAAGAAAGGAATGTATGAAATGGCATTTTAATTTTAGATGCTGGCCTGAAGAGGATACTGGCTTTCTATAGTATTTTCTCTAGTATTTCTCCATTACATTTGTTAATTGTGGAGAAAGGCAAACATTGGTCTGAGGTTTTCTGTTCTGAATAAGACTTCTTTGAATCCTACTAAATGAGCTTTCAGAGGTTGAGCAACCTACGATCAAAGTGGAGTTCTGTATTTTTGAGTCTAATTAACTTGGACAATATTTTTAAACAGTAGCTGCATGTGGAAAATTCGTTTTCATAATGATGAAAAAAATGTTCAGGTAAACTGTGTATGCTTGTGTCCTGTAAGATGCTTCATTACATTAGTCTAATAATGGGTTTCCTTGAGAATGGACCCTATACATTGAGGATTTCCTCTTGCAAGTATTTTCTCCCCTTTTCTGAAAGTCTCCATTTACTCATGTCTTCCTCACAAAGGATAAGTGGCATGACTAACACTACCTCCCGGTGGTGGCAGAGAAGAACATACTACTGGTTTTGGGATTCTACATAAAAGGGGAGACTTGGCAATAGAGTACTACCTATGAAAATAACACGTGCAGTAAATAGTTAACCCATTAAATCTTCACTATGCAGAAACATAAAAACAAATTTCTAAAGCCTTCAAAAATGCTGACACAGTATTTCCAAAACGATGTCCCGTATTGGTAGCTTGTAATAAGGTGCCTTTTTACAGATGCTTCCAAACAAGGAAATCCTTTTCGTAGGACTAGACCCAGGAATTGCAGCTTAGTATTTGGATGCATGCCCCAGCCATGAAAATTCCGCTGCTCTACAGTTTTGTATACAACTTGCATTAAAACTTCGAAACTTTTTATTATTCATTCAAGGGCTAGCTTAATTTTGTTGGTCTAAATCTGTTATCAGATTTTCAAGGCAGTGGCTTAGGCATGTAAAGAATTTAATTTTTAGTTACTGACTTGTGCAGTTCGATTGGTTAGCTAATTGTAAAGTACATGTTCTCTTGCACATGTAAGAAATATTTGCATACATCTAAATAAATACCTTATTCAGTGTTTGTTCTACTTAACACTCACTATATTACTTTAGTAGTGTTTGATCTTCTGTTCCTAATATTCTGTAAAAGTGGGCACTAATATAATGCTTTTTTTTCATTAGTGCAGGAATGGCTCATAATTCACAAGACATCCTTGAGTGAGTCATTTAGGCCATTCCCATTTGTGTGGAAAATGATTACATCACTGCCCTGTACTCAGTGTTCTATTTATACCATGCCAATACTTTAAGTACATTTTGCTTTTTTTAGATGCAGTAAACAGTATTGGGGAGTTGTCTTGAAGCAAAGTTATTACTAGGCCATAGAAGGAGCACTCCTTAAATATTTACAGAGTTCAGGAGCCAGAGGAGCACACTGTCTGCTCATTTGAGTTTGGAAGGGGGAGGGTGTCAGGGAGGAGATTAGCATAGTGGAAGGAATGGCTATATGCTTCCCTTGCACCATATATAGACTGATAGACTTCAAGGTCAGAAGGGACCAGTACGATCATCTAGTCTGACCTCCTGCAAAATGCAGGCCTCAAGACCTCACCCACCCACTCCAGCAATAGGCCACCAACCTATGACTGAGTTATTTACCTCCTTAAATCATGATTTAAGGACTTTAAGATAGAGAATTCACTGGTAGGTGAACCATGCCCTGTACTACAGAGGAAGGTGAAAAACCCCCAGAGCCCAGGCCAATCAGCCCTGGGGGAAAATTCCTTCCCGACCCCAAATATGGCGATCACTTAAACCCTGAGCACGTGGGCAAGTCTCAACAGCCAGTTACCCAAATCTTGTATTTACTGTAGATGTGCTCTTCACAATCTATGAAGGAAAGGTTACTTTGTACAGATTTTTTCGTATTTATGAGTTTTGCAGTTCCACTTGTATCTATTGTTTCTTCCAAAGGTCTTTCTCAGGGGAAGTTGAGGCTTTATAACCTGGAAAACTATTACTGCCTCAGAGTACCAATTTGTCTTTCTTGCTATTAGTTCATATGGTTATCACCATTCTGTTTGGATCCTTACCTAAAGACAAAATTACATTTCCTTGTTAGTCTTGCTAACAAGCCTGCTTTTGAGGGGCTGAGCACTGTACAGGAGTAAATCATTTTATACTAAGCAGATTTTCGTAATGGATATTTACTACACAGTCCACTATAATATATTCTTGATAAAAGATAGCTGTTCCTTAGGGTAGGGACTAGACTGGGTTACCTCTCAAGGTCCTTTCCATTCCTACAGTTTTGATTACTTTTTTTTTCTAGACATTCTCTTGACTTGGAGATGAAGTCTTCAGAAGGACAGTGTTCCAGAGTCTTTCCTCAGATGTAGTTATTCCCACTAATCTTGTTGCACTGAAGACTTCTTCCCTTTCCCCTTCCTCTTCTCCTTTCCTACTTACTGTGTATTTGGGATATCTAATGAATTTCTTCTTCTCTTGTATACTGGGCTCTTCAAAGGTGATAACTAGTACAGGAAGAATTTGCAGCAGACCAGAGTGAAGCAAAAAACTGTCAGAAAGGGACAGCAGAGATATTTCTTAGCCCAGTAGCATTTGTTCCGTTAACATAATGCAGTTATAGAAACCCAAGAGTGTACCTGTAACAGATGTTCCAATCACAGAACATGGGTTTGGCCCTTTTTCTTCTTCATCAGAACTAACGTGACACCTGCCCCAGGAGTTGTATAATATAGTGATTAAGTCTAAATGTTATACCCACCCCACATGGTGCTGCCAGCTGTTAGATTTCAGGGTTAGAGTACCTCAGGACATAAGTGGGAGAATGAATGCTAGCAGACATAACTGATGCTGCAAGAAGCGGTGGTGATGGTGACACTTTCATTTGAGTTAGTATTTAATCTATGCCAGGGTCCCCAGGCATGCTGCCAAGAGGAGCCACCCTGAGCGGCTTTTCATGGCATCTTTGGGGACTCCCTGTCCCCAGGCACACTGCCAAGAGGAGCTGCTCCAGGCTGCCTTCTGTGAATGGCTCCTTTCAGCACCATGCCTGGGAAGCATCCCGCTCCCAACGCCAGCTAGAACTGCCACTGGATTTTCAGGCTGCTGCCGCTTTTTTTTGGCGGAGGAGGTTGCCGGCACTGGTTAAGGGGTTGAGGAGGAAGGGCTGGCACAGGGGTCAGCAAAGGTTGCTGATCCCTGATCTGTGCCTTAGATGGCCACAGGCAGCAATATGCTCCTGGAGCAGCTTTCTTGAAATTAAGGTCTTAATTCCTTTTATTCATTAAGGTTCCATGGCCCTTTGTTAGAGTATGAAAGTTAACCCTTGTATCTTGGCCAAATTCTTAGTTGGAAAATGTAATTACCCTTACCTAAATCTTCCCTGAAGTTTTTCACTTCGTGCCCTGCTAGTGTTTTGCATAGTTAAATAACTGGTACACGTTGTCCTGGAAGTGACTGAGTGATGGATGACACAATCTCTAGTTCTAGTTGATAGCTCAGTGGGGTATATACTAAAGCATCATGTGTTACAATAATGCAAATTATTACTTTCTATGAACTTAGGTGACCGGGTCATAGATGTAGGATCAGAGTGGAGAACTTTCAGCAATGATAAAGCAACAAAAGACCCATCTCGAGTTGGAGACACCCAGAATCCCCTCTTGAGTGATGGAGATTTGACCACAATGATTGGCAAGGTAACACTGTAAAATAGTTTTAAAAAATATTTGTATGTCAAGTATGTAGTTATATGGGAACAGGAACCTATGCAGAGAATTGGATACCAATCAAATGACCTGTTTTTGGTATAAACTGAATTAATCACAACTACTTGTTATGGTCTAGCTTTGGTGGTCTTCATCTGTGTGGAGAGGGAAGGGTAATAGACAGGCTACTGGACTAATCTAACTAACCTTGTAGGGAACCAGTGGTGCTCTTTGATAGTGTTGCAGGGCTACTTACATTGCTCCTGCTAAGTAATACACAGTTAGAAAACTGACCACACTGTAATCTGTAAGGAATCTTACCTAGATCTAGAATTGCAGAATTTTTCACATTTGGAGTATGCCAGAAAAATCTTGAAAACCAGCTACCTGGGTTGGAGGAATCAGTTAAAATTTTGTATTCAAATTAGGCTGTTTCATGAGAAGTTCTGCATCAAATTAATGTTCAAGATAAGGAGAGAGAAAACTGCCTGCGTGTTTATCAGGAATGCTATCTAACTGTTCAGTTGGTGTAACAGTAATAAAAATGCAAATGTGGAATTCTTTCCTAGTTCCTGAGTGTTTCAACAGTGTATTTGTAGTGCACATGATTTTGGCTAGGTTTGTGTATTATCCTGCTGTATTGTACATGTGTAAGATTGTAAAACTAGGCAAGTGGAAATTAAGTAAGTTTAACAAAGCAGTGTTAGCAAGGGAAGATTGCTGACTACTCAGGAAAACCTGCATTTCAGTCCATAATTTAAGACTTCTTAGTTCTTTGCTTTGGGAGCTACCTCATTTCAGTGTGAAAGGCATTAATGGTGAAAACATAATCAAGAATTCACTATATGGCCTGCAGATAATTGAACAGCTGTTTTTAAGGCACTTTCTTACTAGTGAGAACTTGACAGTTTTGACAGTGAAGGCAAGAAAAGGCATTAGGTGCAGTTTTGGATTCATGTAACTAAATTACCATTCTGCCCTGACATTTTGTGATATCTGTGCACATTGCAGTGTCTCTCTCCCCCCCCCGAAAAGGTGGAAAGCTTCGACTGCTTTTTGAAATGCCCCAAATAAGTATTCTTCTGGTATGCATCCAGGCACAGCTCAAAGAGCAAGTTGCCTCAAGAGAGCTAGCTGACAAACTGTGTGGCACCAGATATTGATTAACTGAAGACTAATATGAAGCAGTCATTTTTATCTGTGTTTAGAAGACAGTTGTTCTTGCATCTTAAGCTACTTCATTAGTCTGACAGGGCATTGTTGTTTGACAAAGTTGCTGTTCTCGATTTGTTTGCTTCAAGGCCTTAAACTTTTTTGGCAGGAATGATAAGATTATTCACAATGTAAATTGTAGAGACCGGAGGAAAAAGTATGCAGGGAGTTGGCATTTGCATAGCCACTTTCAGTAATCATGTCTTATGAAAAAATATTCTTGGTGAGGGGAAGAATTCTTAGGTTTTTTCCAGGGATAGATGTTTGGTTTTTGAATATGGCAGCAACTTAAAAGGCATCATTCTAAGTAGGCAGCATACCAAACATACGGCAAATTAGCTTTGGATCAATCATTGTGAATTGATTCAGCATTTGACTTTGTATTTCCACGTTTTCATGTGTAAGTCATCATTGGACTAACTTGTCATGATCCTGGTCTCACAACACCATCTTTACAAATTGCCATTCAGCCAGAAACGAGGTGCAACATAAAGGGAATGACACTTGGGCATTAGTTGTGTGAGACTTACCAGTGCCCTTGAGCTTTTGCAGTTGTAATGGACACATCAAGTGCTCCAATTCAGTAATATGGCCTGTATGTTCAGGGTACATAATTGTATAATGGAGGTTTATTGTAAGGCATCTGGTCAACAAAGGCCTAGGTTTAACAAAGCATTAATAGATACTCCAGCAAATTGTGCTCGTCTACAGTGAACCACTGGGGACTTCAAACAAACAATAAAGATGTCTTAAAGGGACCAATGACTTCTTACATTGTATAGCCATCTTGTCTTTTAAACTGAGAAGTTCTTGCAGGGTCTACTGATAACCTTTCTGATACGTCCTCTGATTTTTTCCTGAGAATTGTGATCCTCAGAGTCATGGTAGTATAGATCCAATCGGGAATGCTGCTCGATTTTAAGACACATTTCTCTTGTGTATTTACTTCACTGTTCCAACCAAAAGTCTTGAATTTTTATCAAGCTGGAAAATATTTGTTCTTGAAATATTTAGTCTGCAGAAGAGAAGACTGAGGTGGGATTTAATAGCAACCTTCAACTACTTGTAGGGGTGCTCCAAAGAGGAGGGAGCTAAGCTGTTCTTGGTGGTAACAGAGGATAGAAGGAGCAATGGCTTCAAATTACAGCTGGGGAGGTCAAGGTTGGATATCAGGAAAAACTTCCTCACTAGGAGGGTGGTGAAGCATTGGAATGGGTTACCTAGGGAGGTGGTGGAATCTCTGTCTTCGGAGATATTTAAGGTTCTGTTAGACAAAACCCTGGCTGGGGTGATTTAGTGGGAGTGGTCCTGCTTTTAGCAGGGGGTTGGACTAGATGACCTCATGAGGTCCCTTCCAGCCCTATGATTCTATGATTAAGTATGGAATCAAACTCAGGTCAATTTTACTTTCCAGGGCACCGGTGCAGCAAGTTTTGATGAATTTGGAAATTCAAAATACCAGAATCGCAGGACTATGAGCAGCTCTGATCGAGCAATGATGAATGCTTTTAAAGAAATTACTAACATGGCAGACAGAATCAACCTTCCGAGAAATATAGTTGTAAGTTCGTCTCTACCTTCCTTAAATTGTTCTGGCATTGACTTAGTTAGCATAATATAATGAGCACATGAATTTTTGATATTGCTGCTAATTAAATGGCCTAGAGTTAATTAAATTTAGTCTCCTTGCTTTGAAGGATCGAACAAATAATTTATTCAAGCAAGTGTATGAGCAAAAGAGCCTGAAGGGAAGGAGTAATGATGCCATTGCTTCCGCTTGTCTCTACATAGCCTGTAGACAAGAGGGTGTTCCTAGAACATTCAAAGGTAAGTTTGCAGTTGCACAGA
Source organism: Pelusios castaneus (assembly GCA_007922175.1). Classification (NCBI taxonomy): domain Eukaryota; kingdom Metazoa; phylum Chordata; order Testudines; family Pelomedusidae; genus Pelusios; species Pelusios castaneus. Next base: position 1,083,098 of record ML685795.1, on the reverse strand, counting down.
TTAAACTGTTATCAAATAAAATAAATATCTTTAGCTAGTATTATAGTAGTATCCAGAAATAGGTCCAAAGTGAACAAATTAATTTCACCACCAGGCAGTTTGATTTGACTATCCTAATCACTTGATAGTACTAACTAGGATTTTTCTTTATGCAGTCCAATACTTGAAATGGACTGTTGGGCTTAAGCATCTTGAGAGTTAGTTGTAACTCAAGAACACAATGCTATATAAAATTATTCAGAATATGAAGTCAGAATAGCATGAGTAATTTGTAAGAGATGTTCCCTGATGATCTGAGCATGTAAGGATTGTTCTATATGAATCTGAATCAACAGCTCCATGATTGGATATATTCCCTACCTGTTCTGGGGCAGGGTTTTTTTGAGCAGCAGCATTTTCTCATAAAATACTCACTCAGTTGCAGAACAATTAGCATTAGTACTTCTACAACATTGTAAAATTATAAAGGTTTATGGTGGTGGCCTGCTTTTTGTGATTCTGTTTGGAAGAGAGGAGGAAGAAGCAGAAACATAAAACTGAAGAAATTTTACTTGCTTAAACTGGAAAACAGACATAGCTAAGACTACACTTTAATTCTTTTTGTTTAGAAATATGTGCTGTGTCAAGGATTTCAAAGAAAGAAATAGGTCGGTGTTTCAAGCTTATTTTGAAGGCTCTGGAAACCAGTGTGGATTTGATCACAACTGGAGATTTCATGTCAAGATTTTGTTCAAATCTGGGTCTTCCTAAACAAGTACAGATGGCAGCAACGCACATAGCACGCAAAGCTGTGGAATTGGACTTAGTTCCTGGGAGGAGTCCGATTTCTGTAGCAGCTGCTGCTATTTACATGGCATCACAAGCCTCAGCAGAGAAAAGGACTCAGAAAGGTAAAATCATCAATCCTTTTTTCTACATATTTTCTGTTAAGTCTGTATTTCACTGAGCCCTATAAGATCATAAGCTACCACTTCAGGGGAGTGCAGTGTGAGGCTCCTAAGAACTGGCATTTTGCTCTGGAAGCTTGAAACAGTTACCCCTAATCAACTGTGCTCCACAACGTTAGTTGGCCCGTGGCTTAGTGATGAGACTTTTAAATTCTGCTTGTTTGTGTGTACAGCCAAACTTTGTTTTTTGCCCAAGCAAGCATTTTGTACAATTTTATGGTCTGCTTTTCTAAAATATTTCCCATGTAAATGTAATGGGGGTGCATGGCTTACTGTTCATGAATTAGTATTTCTAGTGTAACTTATACACCATCCTTGCACCCAAGGATGGGCTGGAGCTAGCCAAGATGCAATGCCACTATTTCCCCACCCCAAACCATCTGTGTTCAGAACTGCAAAAGAGGGTGGCTCTAGGGCAGGCCCTCAGCCATGCTGGGGTGGGGTTCATCATGCTGCTAAAATAGCTTTCACTACTTTCAAAGCAGCCTCAGTGAACATGAAGGACCACATGCTGTGAGGGATAGATGAGTTGAGATTCTGAAATACCTTGATTAATGAATATTCCCAATTTACAATTAACCTTTCGGTATGGTAAAACTGGAGTTGGGGGTATTAATGGATTGTGGAATCTCAAGTTCAAATTCAGAGTGACTGACTTACGCAACACTTGTGGTCTTCTCAGACTCTAGAAAGAAACTTGCCTGCCTTCCCCCTGTAGATCAATAGAAATGGCATTCCTTTGCACTCCCCCAAAATCTTGAAACAATTCCACAGGTCTTCATTCATTTCATGATCAAGTTCAAAATGACAATTGTTTTAAAATCATGCATGAACTAGCTCTTGCTTATCTCAAACATCCTTTGCTTGTTTAGCCCTACCTGCTTCTGTGCTTTCCCATGATCTCCTCTGCTGGTGAGCAATTTCTCCTCTCTATTTATTCACTGCAGATCTTAGCTGAAATTTTTTTTTTCTTCCTTGCCTTTATCTCCAGTTGTTTGATATTTAACTCTAGCTACAGAACAAGAACTTTAACAAAATGGCTTACACTTCTTGCTTGAGTGAAACATAGCAAGAAAGAAAATGGTTAATTCATGCTTTGCTTCTGTTTATTTCCTAGAAATAGGAGATATTGCTGGTGTTGCTGATGTTACAATCCGACAATCTTATAGACTTATCTACCCACGAGCTCCAGATCTCTTCCCAGTAGACTTCAAATTTGACACCCCAGTGGACAAACTACCCCAGCTGTAAAATTGCTGAAGTTGCATTTAATTTCTAAAGAACATTTGATTTTTTTTTTTTTTGCCTATAATAAAGGATGTACAAAGTGTTGCTACTGAGCCTTCATATTGTGGAACTGGAGGATATGAAAATCAAACTGCTGGAACACAGCACACATTCCAAGGGTAAACAAGTGTGGCATTTTGTATGTATATATTAGTGGAAGTGAATATTTAATGACTGCAACAAGTTTAATTTCATATTATACTTTAGATTTCTTTTGTAGGAAATCTAGTAAAGTGTATTTTGGAAAACAAATTATGTAATTCCAAATAAATTTTTCCAAAACATTTACTGTCTTGCGTATTTCATGACAGTAGGACATGCTGGTCTAAATTTAAGACTGAACACAAGCTGGCAGATATTCTAATGTGAATCCTGTCACAAGCATCCTTTCACACTCTTGGCAACTTCTAATCTCTAGTGTGGTTAACTGCAATTTACAATATAGATCTAGCCCACAGTGCAAACAGTTGTCCAAAAGCAGCTTGAATATTTGCACAACTGCTGCTGAAGATTTCTGAACTTATTATGAAAAGATTAGTCAGCATTGTTGGCAAAGCCTACTTGATGCTCAGTGAGGTTTGAATTTCACTATAATGTGGAGCAACAGAGAGAGAAGGACTTGGCAATTTAGATGTGGTCTTCTACAAAAATATTTCAAATACTGAACTAACCTGTCACTTTAATCTATATTACATTTCACTAGCCAATAGTTAAGCTTTTTGCACTAGTGCATTCTAAATTAAAGCTTACTATTTGGAACGATACTCCAGGTGCTGAAGAGTTAAAAGCCAGAAGTTCTCTCTCCCGCAAACTAATTGCTTCCAAAACTGGATGCCTCTTGACAGTGTTCCTTTGTGTTCAAAGAAAAATGTACTTCTGGCTTCTGAGCTAATTTTGCATCACAGGTGCAAGATTTATTTTAATTATCAAAATGAACAGCTGAGGGGGTCAGCCTGCTACCCATCTGGTCCTAATCCATCCAGAGTTGTGTGCCCAGTGTTAACATTACTAATTGTCAATAGTGTTTACTGGGTTTTTTCCTGCTTCAGTTTTATTCCCTTTCTCTCACTGAACACTAGTGATATGTGGAAGGTCTAATTTTTTTTCATGCTACTGCAATCCCACATGTGGTCATTAAAGTTCCCATTACATAGGAGTAAAGGGTATTGGCTCCAGTACCTTCACCCCATTAGTCAGGATAAGTTGCATTCAAGCTTCATAAGATTTTTTTTCCCAGATTGTCAACAGGCTATGATATTCTTGCCGTAAACTACTGCTGTGTGTGGGTTAGAGGTCCATTACCTGAGGGTGAAATATATGACCTGTTTCAAGTGAAAGGGTACTTTCTGCCTTCTAAAATACTGAACAAACACTTAAGGTTCTTAACATGTGCTGCACATTGTGCTAAGGTAACCTTAACACTGTGTGCTTGAGCTGAAATATTAAAGGTACAGTATCAAAGAATTAACTTTTTAAAAAACCTTAGCTTGAAAGTGAAACTATGCTCCCTCAAACATTAAGTGGAAAACAGTTTAGGATGTCAGCCTCGAGCCATTCTTCAGTTTCTGACCCAGTAAGATTTTAAATTTGGGGGTGAGGAGCAGGGAGAAGTCATGTTACCCATCCCCCTCTCACAGACTCAAGGGTGTAGTAAACTAGTGGAGCCGAAAGAAGGAGCCTGCTTTGAGAATTGCTGTCCAGGCGCTTGAGCAACCCCTCTACTCACTTACAGGCACATAAGTACTAAAAGGATGAATCTGTTTGAAGGGGACTGAACCAGAGTAAAGATGGATGGGAGGCTTGAAGTACATAAGGTACATTTTTTCCCCTCTTCTTCTAAAATGTAGAGGACAATTGTCAGGATTGAGCTGACCTCAATGTGAATCTTGCTCTTGAATAAATCTACCCCAAGCAAAGTATTTCACCTGAAATGTAAAAGGCAATACAAAGTTAACCCATTAAGGGTGTTTCTATTTCACTAAAACTATAGTGCCATAATATAAAACCTACCCCCTGTCATTTGCTCTTCCACATATAGCAAGAGCACACAGAGAAGGGAATTAGTTCTAGCCCAAAGGCTTTTATTAATCTGAATTAAACATAGCGGTTAATGCTCACTTAAATGTTGGAGGAAGTAGCTGATTTTTCTAGCCTGCCAAACCACAGGTGCTAGAGAAGACTTTTCTTTAAAAAAAAAAAAAAAAAAAAAAAAAAAAGCAGGCTCTTTATTGAAGCTACAAGGTACTTTAATCACCTCTAAACCCTGTTATGGTACCATAAAGAAGATAGCAGTACTAACTGGATGGGAAGCAAAACATTCTTCACCCACCCCAAATGGAAGCAGCCTCTTACAGGTAAGTTGCAAAAGGGCTGCATTTAGAAGTGATGCCTAGAGGAAAGGCAGGAGCCCTTTTCGCAACAAAGATTGTGTAAGGGTCCCAGGTAGAATTTTCACAAGCCCTAGGAGACTGAAGACAGTGAATCACTTAAAAGGAAGCAGCTGGCTCAAATTTTTTCTAAGCCTTGTAGCCCTTGATACTTCACATTTAACACCATCAGGCTACAGTTGTAAGTAAGTAGTGATTAGGTGTAGTGTTTGTAACTTCATTTTTAAGAGCCTCCAAATTAAACTTAGAATTCTAACTCAACTCTTATGTACTCTTGAAAGTGTTATTCATACAGCCATGTGTCTGTTTGGTCTTGTTTGGACAGCTTTTAGGCCAAGGCTTTTTAAAATAGCATTGGAGGCCTAAACTGCTCAATGGACACTACTAATTTGGAATGTACTATTTTTGCTGCTTGGGACACATCTAATTAAAACTAGAACATTGCCTTATTCCCTGTACTAGTCATGGGAAACTATTGCTTTTGAGTGCTGAGCAATATCCTTCTATTAAAATATACTTTCACAAGAACTGGTAAGAGGTGCTAGACTGAAATCAGTTATCCCCCCCCCCCCTCAATTTACTTTCTAGACTGAATGATTAAGAATGGCCCCAGATGTTTGGAGGGAGGCTGTTCAATTTTTTTTCTAGTAAACACTACCTTTTCCCTACCTTTTCTCGCACAGTGAGGGAACATGAGAACTCTAGTCATCAGGATAATCACCTACTCTGGTCCCCTGGGGGGTGCTCTTTGGAAAGGAGAGGGACTCTAGGTTCAGTAGATAATCCACACTCAGATTCATGATCCAGCATGTAAAGCAGTGAGGCACCTGTTTAGGAAAGAATGAAATACAGACCATGCATCATCAGCCTAAATAGCAAAGGGACACAGTTCTTTTAAAACACTATCAATGTATGGATGTTTAAAGTACTGTTCTCCATACACTGCTGTAGCAGCACATGAGCAGTCCCTAGTGTCTTCATGTTAATTAAAATGTAAGTGTAAAGTTGCTACAACTCATAAGTGAGCAATGGTAAAGTTTGGTTTTGCTTAAGCAGGAGTTGACCATATCTAATACTGGTCCCTATCAATGTTAAGATCTAAATAACTAATCCAGTCTAAAGAGGATGGGGTATAATTTTTTTTAAATTTAAGCTATTAAAGAGTACTCACTGAAGTGATCCTATTAGCTTCCCTATGACCGTGCACCAGTGTAAAGTAAGCAGCAGTTAGTGACAAATTATGCTTAAAAACCAGTTTCATTCTAAATATTCTCTCCCATAGGATGGTTAAATAGCAAATTCAGAAAAGGAGGTATCTGTAGAGAAAGTGAAAAAATATCTAAGTCATTACACAAGTCAAGTAAATTCATATTTGGGACACAAGTTACAAACTATTAATTTTAATTTGTGATATTAATGACTGCAAAACACTTCTTTAGAATGACATTGTTAAAGGCACATTTCATTTAATGCATAGTGTACCATTCTAAAATATCCTAATTTCCTTACAAAGTGCTTCAGCAGCCACATACAGATAAAGTATAGCAAAATATATTTACAATCTAGAGTTTAAAAATCTTAATTGCCTAAAAATAATTTTAAAAAAAGCTAGAGATAAAATTAGTGCTTTCTTTCAGCTTAACTGTGTGAATATACCCTGCCCTCTAATTTTTTTTTTAGTGATTTACTTAGATGAAAAGATTTCTGTACAAGATGTAGTTACAAAAAGGTATTTCTCAGGGTGCTTTTCAAAATCTTAAGTATCTGTTTTTAGACACACACATATATATGGGAACCCAAAAGGACAAGCAGACTGTACCTCAAAAGTATTTAGTGTTTAAGCTTAAGCTTTTTCTTTCCCATCTCAAAGATAATTAGCATCTTAAAACAAATTAAGTTGTATTCTCACTTTAAGATTTTAAATTAATAAAGCAAAAACATGATTTCTAGATTCTGTCCTACTGCCATCTTCTTTCTGCCTAAAAAGGAAAAACTTTTATACATTATTGATGTCTATCACCTCATGGTCTCCCTCAGGCCTCTTAATATCAGAAGTCCTGAATTTAGTGTTCTAGTCGGTCATTTACTGACGAAAGGTTCACTTTGCAAAACTACCATCTTGGTGTTTCACTACTCCATTCTGAAAAGATCAGCAGAGTTCAAAAGTGTTTTATATTTTTATTTGGAATGATTAATTCCAGGATCTGCACTCTTTTGACTTTAAATATTATGAATGAGCTAAGGAAAAAAAGACTGGAAACCTATTTTCCAAGAGTGGCTGTTTGCTCTGCTCTGACAGCCAAAAATAAGTTTATCAAGCACTTTAAAAGTGCACACAGTATCAGGTCTAAACTATTTTTTGACTTTTGAGGTACAGTTTTTAGTGTTGAGGTTTATAAAATATACACTTATCAAAAATATTTATACATTCTGTTACAACATATTGCTTTTACCCTCACTAATTGCCAATCTAACTTCTGGAATTCAGTGGCCCAAGATGTATACAGATGGCCACTGTGCAAAATTCATGAAGTGGTACAATTAAATTACATCCCTGCAATTAACACATTACAACTTCCAAATATACATGTTTACAGCATGTATACATTGAAAATCTCTTCTAAAGATATGATATACAGTAGACAAGATGAACTAGATATCTAAATATGGTATGATTAACTTAATTTGTCCACTCAATTAGTGGAAAAAGGCTTGATTTCAAGAATAGACATGGATGGACCTGGGAATGCATACACTATATTCATGGTTAAGACTGAACAGACATTCTCATTACATTCTTCAAATCTGCTGGTTGGTTGGTTTTGTTTGTTTTTCTTTTTAAGCCATGCTTAAAGGCAAAAACTGTTTGGCAGGTGGCTTTGGTAAACGTTTAGGACCTTTCTTTGTTTTTATGGAAGCACTTACACTGGTTATCTCAAAGGCAAGGCATTTAACACATTTCCCCCTAATAAATAGCATAGAAAACTTACAAAACAAGGCATCAGTTCTTAATTTCCATTATTTTAAAACAAGCAAACTATGCATGCCGTTTTTGAACATTAGTGATTTCTTTTTAAAAAACTGACCATTTGCCTTCTCCAGATAAAATCATTCTGCATGAATGTCAATAGCACCCCAAATTTCTATTTTAACACACTGAATAAAGTTAAATGATTGATTATCAATCTAGTTCAGAATCTGGTCTCTTTTTCCACTTAAGGCATGTATTTTACAATGTCATCTTCTGTAGAAAAGTAAAAGATACAGTACAGATCCAAGTGTGCCCACATGTGAGAGCTTAATGTGGTCTGTATTCACCAACTCAGCTTACAAGAACTCCATAGAACTGCTTTCCAGTGCTCAGGTAGAATATGACAAGGAAGCCACTTCACAAGAGTACTAAAAACAGTGCTTTAAAGGATCTTCATGTGATTAAGAATCAAGCTACAGGTGGCACAGAGCAACTGAAAGGCTGGTACTCTTCTGAGAGGTGTTCTTATGAGCCAGTTAGCTATGATTTCACAGTGTCTAGAAATTAACACCAATCAGCAATGTAATCAAAATCTCTGAATGTTTCCTGCTCTTCTTCTGAAAGTATCCGTGGTTCCCGGGGTGGAGTGAGAATAGGTGCTTCTGAGGTAAATTCATCATCAAAATTACTAACATCTTCTCTTCCTCGAATGGTGGGTACAAAAGGGGGCTTCACTTTCTTAGCCAGCAATGCATTCCAATCTATTAGCTGTAAAACAATCAATTGTTGGTTAGTTTCCTTCTGAGAATTAATGGTTTTTGCGCACTATGCTAGTTTCTACTTACCCGGAAGAAGTGATGCTTTTTCACATCCTCAGCATCTTTCTCACCAGCCCCAAGGCGTCGCTCTGGATTTCTTCGGAGCAGCTAACAAAACATTTTGAAGATCTTAGCACTCAAAATTGGAAAACAAATTAGAATAGATAGCTGGTGTTACAGATCAAAGGACAGGCAGCAAAGAGATTACATTTACTGGAAAAATAGCATTCATGTTCATGAGCCAGAGGAAATTTGTGTTGCCCATGGAGTAGAAGAGGCAGAGGCTAACTCTCTCACTGTGTAAAATTTCTTCGCAAATCAAATTTACATAGGCTTGTCATTTTTTCCTAATGTAACCTGGGAGAAAGTAGCTCCTTACATCATGCATATTTTGCTATCCATTCATACCTCATTTTACAGTAGTCAGTTCTGACAGAGAAGTCTGGACACTGCTTCGTGCTTTTCCACTGAAGGACATTTCAAGGATTTGAGATATTTTCAGTCACTACAGAACCTAAAAACTAAATTGTGATCTTCATGTAGAAGCATGTTATTCTAGAAATGGGCCATTAAGCCACCACTACAATTTTATGCTTGTGTTAAGGTTCTAGTAGAACAAAAGCAAAGAACACACACTGAACTCGTCCTTTCACTCAATACTGCATCCACACCGAACGTATCCATAATCTAAACTCTACAGAATGAGATAAAAGCAACAGGATAACCAGAATCTACTGCATCTTTAACATGCAAGTCCTAACATCAGTTCCTGGGTGACCACATGGAAAAATGCCAGTAAGTGTCTTTCCCAGGCATCCACCCCATTGTTTTCATGGGGCTAAAGCCAGATCAGGACAGAAATAAGAGTTTCAGCAGACAGCAATGGCTTGTATAACATCATCTAAAAGAAACAAGAAGTCCTGTGGCACTTTTAAAGACTAACAAATTTATATACCGCATCAGCTTTCAGGGGAGGAAATTCCACTTCATCAGACGCTTTGAAGACGAAATGGGATTTTCTCCCACGAAAGCTCATGCGATAAATAAATCTGTTAGTCTTTAAGAGTGCCACAGGACTCCTTGTTTTTTGGCTGACCTAGACTAACACGGCTACTCCTTTGGAAAGTGGCAACATCTTAAAGCAGCATTAACCAGTGAGGTGAAGAAGTGCAAAGATACTATCTTTTGTATTAATTCATTGGAGTACTAGTATCTTTTTGCCCATGAAGTTACCACAGCATGAATGAAATGAATGCTAATAGGCACCTTTATACTTAATTTTTCACAATAAACCAATTAATCCAACTTGCAAGGTTTCTGTTCCCTTCCTTACAACCTGGCTATTGAACAAAAAAGAAGTCCCATTTCCTGATGTGTTTTACTGAAGCTAAATGCTAAGAAAGATCACATTTAACAAGCTGTGTGGGGACTGTATCCTAGAAAGAAACAACTCTTAAAAGGACTTAGGAGGGGTCATGGTGACTAACCAACTGACTCAGTTTCTAAATGTGATGCTATGACTAAGAAAGCTAATGCATTTCTTGGATGTAGAAACAGGAATATAGAATAATAAAGGGTGATGCTACTTTGTATACAGTATTAATGAGACTATTACTGGAATACCATGTCAAGTTCTGGTGTCAATATTTAAGGAAGGACATTGAAAAATTGGAAAAGGCTAAGTAAAGAGCAATAAAAATGATCAGTCTGGTAAACCAACCTCAGTGAGAGTCTAAAGAACCTCTTTTTTTTTTTTTTTTTTTTTAAAGAGATGGTTAAGATGTGACTTGATCACTGTCAGTAAATACCTATGTGGTCAGGGGGAAAGGGGATTTCTGATTGACTGCAGACAAAGGCATAGTGATCTATCTTCTGGAATTGAAGCTACTCAATTTCAAACTGGAAATAGGGAGCTACTTTTATTTGAACGACTTACAAAGAAAAGTGGTGGATTTTCCATCACTTCAGGTCTTTAAATCAAAATTATACGTCTTTCCAGAGGATCTGCTCAAATTATTGGGCTTAAAATAAGGATTTTTAGGTGAAATTCTATGGCTTGTGTGCTATGCAGAATGTCCGACTATCTTGTCACAATGGTCCTTCCTGGCTTTAAAATCTATGAAGAATTAGGACTTGTGTGGATGTTTTTTATCATCAAAGCATTGTAACCAAGATTCCTGGGGATATCATTGTCTGGTATAGCCAGAGATCAGGGATGAAGTGCCCAGCTTCAGACAAAGATTCCTATAATGCCGTCTTAAAGAATGCAGTCTTCCTTTACTGCTGTATTAGACTGGAGTTTTCTTCATTTTAATATTAGGTTATCTAAATGGTGTCAGTTTAAATTTAGTACATTTTAAAAAGATTTAAACATAGATATGGAGGGGAAGGAATGGGTCTAGAAAAATGTGGGTCAATGTTAAGAGATCAACAAAAAGTGTAAATGTTTATAAAGAATGTAAAGTAAGACGTTTTAATGAATGAAAACCAGATTTTATAGGAATTTATTTTTACTAACAAGAGAATGTAAATAATAATCAAACTCTTAGGTTTTGTGTTAAACCAAAATGGTGATGTTGATTTTAAAAAGGAACATTAGTGAAGCAGTTCTGAAATCAACACTTAAAGTCCCCTCTTCTAAGAAGTTTTAAATTTTCCTTCTTCATGGGGAATAATTAGACAACACAACATGAAACCGTTCTATAATCTTACCCTTCTCATTATAGAGATGGCTTCTGTAGAAAGGAACCGCGGATATCTTACTTCATCATTTACAATACTGTCAAAAACCTCTTCTTCATCGTCTCCAGGGAAGGGTGACTATGATAAAATAGTTTAAAAAGCACAAAGCTCAGTTTTGGAAGCTGGATTTTAAAATCAACCTATTGTTTCTAATTAAAGTAAAGCAATTTGTTGCTGCAGCGGTATTTAAGTAAAGACAAAAAAGGAGAACAATTGCCTTATTTCATACTCAGTTGCCAGTTTAGCGTTAGATAAATTACTGTTCCTTTCCCTCCAATAGATAATAAACTTTCTATAGGGGAACATCGGATAGCAATACTTCTTATAGACAGACAAGGCAAGTCACAAGATATGGACCTTTAATCACCTTTTAAAAAGTAAATATTTTAGCTTTTTAAAAACAAAAAAAACCAAAAAAACACCCACACAAAATAGTTTCTCTGTGTACTGAGGCAGAGATAATAAACTAATGTGGTAAAGAATTTATTAGCAGTCATTTTGTGTGGTTGCCACTCCCAAGTAATGTGGTCATCTCAAATTTGTTTTGATAAAACATTTACTACACCATACTGTCCAGCAGTTTTTAAACTGTGATTTATGGACCACTTGCAGGTCATATAGTGTTGGCTTGTCTCATTTCCATCAGGAGAAAAAATCATTAGGGGTGAAGATGAAAGAGAATAAAAGTAGGTTATGTAATTAATTTTTCTCTAACAGGACAAATGCACACCACAGCATTAAATACAGTTATTAATAAATATTTCTCCATTTTTTTCAACTTAAGCAACTGTGCAACTTCCCTAATCCAACCCAAATGTACTGCAAACTCAAGTTTTCTTCATCGGATCATCTTAAGCAACCTCTATGGTGCAGAATTTCTAGGCAAAGTACATAGGACATTCACAAAAACAGTGGGCAGAGCAAAACAGTGCTATTGTAGCCATGTTATGAGATATGAGGATATAAAGAGAGAGAAAGTAGGTGAATCTTTTATTGCACCAACCTCTGTTAATGGAAGGGACAAACCACCAACAGAAACTGGTCAAATAAGAGAGATTACAGAACCTACCTTGTCTTTCAAGAGAAAAACAATAAGTCAAACTCTAAATAAATGTTTTTCATCACAACCTGTAGGCTGCTATGAGAGCACATAACAGTGTAAGACTGAATTCCAACTTTCATTGCAACTTCTCCCCTTTTTCAGAGCCTTCATGATTTTCTCCCCAAACTGATAAGTGGAAATTTTCCATGCTTGCATTAAAGCCACAGTTGTTGTTGGGCCTTCATTTGTTTGTTCACCTAATTTTGCTTAAACAAAGTTTGGGTTACAATCCTAGATCATGAAAACAGAACTCAATACCTTTTTCATATGTTCTGATCTGAAATTGCATGCTCCAGTCTTAAAAATGGTTGATCTAAAGGTAATTGGTTAAGTAGCTCAAAAGTTATGAATGATTAAATTTGGCATTTCATGTGTGTTCACTAAAGCTTGTCCATCTCCCCAAAACAGAACTGTATTTTTCTTGCTTAAAAGAAGGTATGCTTATTCCATATTAACACTGCATTGTCAGAATACTGAAAGTTATGTATGGTACCAAAATGTTAATTCAGTCACTTTTACACCATTTGCAGATTTGGCTTTGTGTGTTCACAATGGATAGTGCCACTGAAATCATATAAGCTAAGTGACTGAAACCTGCTGAGGATCTGACCTACAGGCTATGGTATTTTTTATTTTTCTATTTTTAAACAAAAAACCCCCAAATCAAAAGCTACACCTTCAAGTTTCCTCGTTAAGATGCACCATAAAATATATGATGTGGAACAAGGTCTACATGATAGAACATGTAACCTTAAAAAGGTAGGTCATTCTAGAACTTGAGAGCATGAGATATCACATTGACCTTTTCAGTCATATTAGGTTTTAGCTTGCCTATCCCACAAGACTTGTTTGCTCCAACTGTGCTTACCTCCCCAACTAGCATCTCGTAGATGAGTACACCAAGACCCCACCAGTCCACAGCTCTTGTATAGGATGTTTCTGTCAACACCTCTGGTGCAAGAAATTCTGGAGTGCCACAAAATGTGCTTGTTCTATCTCCAAAGCCCATTCCTGAAAAAAATATGATTTCCAGAAGAAGCAAGCTGAATTCTTGCTATTCCCTTTCCAAGTGAACAACTGCTTCAGTCAAGTAAAAGTTCAGTTTACAAATAACATGATCCTTTTCCCCATTTGCCAGCCAGGCAAACACCCTGTTGGCCCTAAGTATCTACCTGACTTCTCTCCTTTTTGTACATGACTACTAATAACTATGATTCTGCAACCCAAATTAGGCCCTCAGTTACACCTTGGTCATCCCATTGAAGGCAATATGCTTGGAGAGATGCAACAAAGTGGAACAGAGTAAACAATGCTGTTGGTGCAGAAGAAGAAATAGACCATATTTGTCATTCTCAGCACTGCAGCCAGACCAGCTAACAGAAGTAAAAAAAAAAAGTAGTGTATATCTATTTTTGACACTAAAATAAGCAAGGAAGATTAATATGCACAGGGAATGAATCTGTTGAATGAGGTTTCTTTTTACATAACCATTTTTCAGAGAAGAATTATACTTTAATTATTAGGGTTTCTTCTAGGTATCAGATTCTAGCATACAGTGTCAAAGTTAGAGGAAGTCTTACCTAGGAGCTAGTTGAAGGTACACACCTTTATAAATAAGGCAATAAGACACATCTCTATTAAAAGTTGCCATGATGGATTATTTTTATTCCCATAGTGCCTGGGGCCCTAGTCACAGATCAGGCCCATTGTGATAGGTGCTGTACGTGGCGTCAGTGCTGATTAATGATATTACTGTGGACATCACAATGTATACATGTGAGCCATGATGCTAATGCTCAAGATGTGGAATAAGGTCTACATGATAGAATACATGTAACCTTAAAAAGATAGGGCATTTTAGAACTTGAGAGCATCACCTGCCACACCATGGGGCTGACCTATTTTAACTAAGGGGAGTGGAAGCCAGGCTAGCTGCAGTGGGTGTTGCTTGGTCTCTCAGGCTATGTCTACACTTGTTAATTTAAGTCGACTTAGCATGTCCCAACTCAAAAATTAAGTTGACTTAAAGGGGACCCTGCCAAATCGACCTAGAGCGTCCACACTGGACGCCTAGGTCAACCTGTAGGGGCTAGGTGGACCTGGCACAGGTCCACGGTGGCGGGGGGGGCACCCCTTGCCAAGTGCCAGGGGGCTCAGCATTTGCGCCATTGTACCTTCGTACAATGGGGACTGAGGGGGACAGGGGCCCTGGCAGGGCATAGGAGCAAGGTGGGCAGGGCTCTGTCCTGCCCTGTGGGGGGGGCACGCCAGGCTGTGGCTGTGCCAGCCACCCTGGCAGGGAGGGCAGTGGGGAAGCCCTGAAGCCCCCTAAGTCGACTTAGGGCTACACTGCATCCACACTGGCTAAGTCGACTTTCTAAAGTCGACTTAAGGAAAATGTAGTGTGGACGCAGCTTAAGTCGACTTAATTTGTAAGTGTAGACGCACCCTCGGGTGCTTGGAGGTAAGTCTAACCTGAAGATTTTTGTAGTAGTGGACTGTATGTCAGAGTCCTGAAGAAGGATCCTGATGAACTTTGTTAAAATGATTCCTGTCCTGAAATCTGAATAAAAAGTGACTCCTGATCCACCTCTGGGTGTATTTAGGGGATTATTTCCACTGCACTTTATTGTGTAAGGTATTTGAAAGTGGACAATGAATTAGTGAGAAGGCAGTTACTTGGTGTAGAGTGGGGAAGAAAACAAATGCTTCTAGATATTATTGCATGATGTTTGTAACAGGAAGCATCCCTGTTTAGCAAAAGTGTGATACGATTTATTGTTAACAAGCAGATATGACAAAGGTACAAGCCTCTTGTGTACAGTGATTCCAGCACAGAAAGAGGGGAACCCCGACAGCAGATACTCTGGCAATCTCCCCACTGAGCATCTTTTGCCCACACCTTTCTCCAGCTGAGGTGATCCCAGAGATATTTTTCTACAATGATATATAGACAAAGTAAATATGCTAGGTGCTCTTACTTCTAGGACTGCTTAACTGCTAACTGTTGAGTGTAATCCCACTGAAAAATCATTTTACAAAAGCAGTTACCTTCTTTGCAAAGACCAAAGTCGGCTATTTTCACAAATCCTTCTGTATCCAGCAATAAGTTATCCAATTTCAAATCTCTAAAAACAGTATTTGAAAGTAAAATGAAATTACTGATGTTCCTATAGTGTTATTCAATAATAATAATCCACTCTAAGGTAAAAAAAGGTATTTAAAAATAAAAGAGAGGTGCAATGTCCCTCTTAAATTTTGGTCATCCCTTTCCCCATTTAAGACTTCCATCAATGACTTAAGGTTTACACTCATACTTATGCTAGAACAAACTTTCTATTAGCATAGAACAAATATAACTTAAAAAATAATGCTTTGGGTGGGTTGAATCAGGGTGGAGACAAAGAAACTAGTGTTAAATTATTAGGATTCCAGTCTTGAGAAAGTGTCGATTACTTACCTATAAACTATTTTGTGCTCATGTAAATACTGGAGTCCAAGAACCACACACGCAGCATAAAATCTGTTTGAATAATTAAATAAAGCTAGAATTCCAGTGCATTTCATTTAAAGCAATTTAGATTTAAGCACATTAGCATATAAATCTGCATTATGACAGCCCACAAAATATACTGATCATTAACTGAAACAGAATATATATATATTTTCTAACCAAACTGAGCAAAATGTATTTTCACAACTGGTTTAATTGTTAGCCTGCTTCAAACTATCATAGTACTAACTGAAGTGATCCAATACCCATGCATGCAAAAGCAAGTCAAGTTGAACATAGCTTTTTAGGACACCGCAATAGAACGATCTTCATCAAAGACTTTAAATATTTAATGGTATTAAAGGAGTGAACACTTACACTGCTCTTGGTTCAGAAAAGACATCAGTATGAATGTGCATCATCAGATCACCGCCAGCAGCATATTCCATTACAAAGCAAACATGATCTTTGGTTTGGAAACAGGCAAAAAGGTTCACCAAAAAGGGATGCCGTACACTATTCACAGTTTCAAAAATTCGCTTTTCACACATAAGGCTGAAAACAGAAAATATTTTAATAGCAAATTCTAATACTTAATATTATTTTACAAATTTCAACACAGAACAGAATAGTACAAACGTCCCCCAACTTCTCCCTCCCACCACAAAAGCTTTCATAATTCTTGAATCTTTTTCTGATTCGATGCTCTGAAGACTAAAATGTCAAAGTGCAATGCAGAATTTTAACTGTACAACTTTGCTGACTTCGAAGGTGGTTATATGGCTAACATCTCATGAAACTCTTTGAAAACCTATCTGCATTAATTTCACAATACGCCCACAAATTTAAACCAAATAGAAGTAAGATCAATTCATACAAATTTTATTTATATCTATCATAACACACAAAAAGTGGGAAAACAATTCTAATGCTGTAGATGCTTGTCCAGATTTTGGGCATAGGAAACCAAAGTGGTACTCCTGGTGTTTGCTACAAAATCATTCCATGAATTTATAGTCTTGTAATTCAGTTGTCTTTTTCTTTTTGCATGTTACAGGAAATATATTCTCTCAGTGCAAAAGCACCACAGAGTCAAATCACAATAAATAATAAACACCACACAAGAATCAATGGCCAGTAATTTTCCTCCATGTTTTGCAGTCTTCACACAGCCTTGAGAAGCACACCATACCGCATCCCATACAGTCAGCTACGTCACTGAACACTACTTACCCCTTTCCCTGTCACCAGTCCCCACAAAAAAAAAAAAAAAAATTCAGCTATCTTCCTTCCCTAGTCCAACCCAAATGTACTGCAAACTCAAGTTTTCTTCATCGGATCATCTTTATCTGTCATCACTCCAGTTATGTTGTAAATATGGGTGACTGCTTCCTTCTTAATCATGTATGTAGTATAGTAATGTGCAGCAATCCTCTATAATACCGCAATACAAAGGCAGAAAACTTCTTCATGTCCTATTTCATACACATATAATAAAATGCTAGAAAGACAAAGAGACTGCAGCAATTTCATTTTACACTTCACGGCTTTGCTTCTCCAAATATGGCTGAGTGTTGCTACAGCTAAATTCTATGTCAGATAGTGAAGTGATTTTTAGCATCACTTGCTGTTATATACCCTACCCAAGCACTTGAAGTGCTCAATGCACTCCAACCATTCCTCAGATTTAGGTAGGAATATTTTCACCCTTTCAAATAGATGTCACCACTGTCTTTGAATGTGATATCTTTAGATCCATCTTCTCTGCCTCCACTGCTACTCTTTTTAAGCAACGTTTGCATCTCTTCTTGTGACAATCCAATCACATCAGTATCACTGGTGAAGCACAAATGACTAATTTTTGGTCCATCAACAGGTTCACGTCTTGTAAATTTCCATCAGTGGCTCCTCAAGATTTATTCAAGATAACAGGCTGAAGAGGGATCGTGATAGGAAGCATCTTGGTTGGCACCTATTCTCAAGTCAAACCAACCACTTTGTTCATGCCCACAAACACAAAAGCAGACATGCTTCCAGAGATTTCCTGTCAGCTTATTACATTTTCACCAATTTTGATCAGCCAGAGAATGTCCCAAAGAGGCTTGTCCCATATGCCATCTAACATGTTAGCAAAGTCCACACAAACTTAAACCACCTTCCATCGTTCTCCAACATGCTCTCACATAGCACGTGCAGATTGAATATTTGCTCCACTATACTCCTTCTGGGTCTGAATCCCACCTGTTCTTTAGTCAGAAAGTTCTTTATCTTGGCTGCAATTCTCCTCAGGATAACATGCAGCAGTATTTTGCCAGGGTGCCTCAATGAGGTTTCCACAAAACAGCTGGACTTCCTTTTTCTGAACAGGAACCATCAGACTCTGTCCAAGTCCTGGGCCCTCTTCCAGATTCCCAAATCACAGTGACAAGCTCATGGTATGCCTAGATAAGTGCCTCTCTCACCACTGTTAATTAGTTATGCTTATATTTGTATGTTATCCACTCCAGAGGTTTTACTACTTTTCAGTGTCTACATCACATTGTCAGCTTTTTTGACTGTAGGTTCGTCGGGTAAGTCAAGCTTTCTTGAATAGATCTCCTCTGCTTTTTCACTTCCAACTTAGAATTTATTTAACTTGTATTACAGAGTTCATGGCAATACCTATCCAAAGTGTTAGGTATCCTGCCAAGAAACCTTTTAGGAAAAAAAGAGGCTTGATGATTTGATAGGCCTTCCAAGTAGCATCTGCCATAAAAGGATTCTGTATGTTAATGCATTGTTCTTCAAGCCAAGTTTCTTTTGCCACTTTAAATCAGTGCTTCTATTTCTCACATGATATAGGAATATTGTTCGCTTGCAATTTCACCAGTCTTCCTTTTTGCTGTTGGTTTCCTTCAATGATCACTTTCTCAATCTTCTCCGCGATCTAGATTTCTTCTTTTGGATATGAACTCTTGGGGAAACATCTGTGGTTTGTCATGCAGCAGGAGACGTGGTGTTCTATCTGATGTATGCTACTAGTGCAGACATCAGCAGCTTTTGTTTAATTATCTTCTTGAATTCCACTTGTTTCACTGACTTCCACTTTGTCAATGATATAAAACGAACCGAATGTATTTGCTTCAGGCAGATGTGAAGAAGAGCTGTATGTGGCTTGAAAGCTTGTCTCTCACCAGCAGAAGTTAGTCCAATAAAATGTATTGCCTCACCTCCTCTCTATCAATAAAGAGATCAGTTTTGGTAGAAAACTGCAAGTGTAATGCTCCAGTTGGTTCATGAAATCCTACAACATAGACATACATCTACTGTACTGTAAATATTTCCCCACTTTTTGTACATTAAACATGAGACTTAAAATTCTATTGCCTTGGCCACATGGTTTGGAGAGTGCAATTAACTACTGAACTACTGGTTGAAATTGGGCAGCATTCCCCAGTTTATGTTTCTCTTTAGTTGAAAAAGTAGGAGTCCCATCAAGCATGTCTCCACTTTTGCCAAGTAGATCTTTGATAGAAGTTTTAGAGGCTATTATGCTGCATGTATAAACGTCTCCTTTTGAAGCCCGGCTTAAGGGATAAAATGAGAGGAACCCATGTTGGCTCACAACCAATTTTTTAATCAAATTTCTTAGGGTGTGTCTACACTTGTGAATTAAGTCGACTTAAGCTTGCTCCATTAAAGCCTATGATAATTTACAACCCAATCACTATTTCCTGCAAAGGAAAAAGCATACAATCATCATGTATTAGTTACTTTCTTGAAACTGACCTGTCTACTTCATCACGAGCAACAATGTCCCCTTTCTTTAATGCTTTAATAGCAAACATCTCATTTGTGTTTTTGTATTCAGCCAGCAGCACCTGAAAGAGAAGGTAAGTGATTTATTCAACCTGTGATTTTTTGGGTTTTTTTTTTTTTAATACACTTAGTCTTAAAAAACCTTTACCTTTCCAAAATGGCCTCTCCCCAGTACAGCACAACACCTAAAATCCTGTAGACTAAATTGAAATCTTTGTGTTCTGTAAAACAGCAATGAAAGTAAAAAAAGTCACAAAAAACTTCGAGATAGGGTTAACAACAAAACATGTAGTAAAAAAACACCCCTTTTTTGTTTGTTTCTTTACCTTCTATCTTCAGGTTCTTGTATATTGGTACTCTTTATACCTGTGCGTGGAATTTCAGGCTCACAAATTATTTCGGACTGGAGTTTTGGAACAATACTATCTCTCTCATTTTCAAATTCAAAAGTAGCTTCTGCATCCTGTGAAATATGTAAAAGAAATAGAAATCTGAAGATTTAGAAAATGATTCTGCTGAAGAATGAAGAAATGCACTATATTTAAGAAAAGTGAAATAAAAAAAATTACAAAACTGCATCAATGTGAAGGTGAAAATATCAATTAGCCTAAAATGCTATATTTACAGACTGGCCTCTGCTAATTCCAATTCTTCTGAAGTCATTCCATTCTTTGTGAATAGCAACACACACTTCTGTATAAATTACAGGAGTGTGGTTTTGGGGCCTATGAAGCAACTAATGGAAACACAGTTTGACTTAAACACTTTAAACACAGAAAAAGACCTATCTTCCATAATCAGTATTAAAGCATACCATATGAAATTATGTACAGTTTAACTAATACAATTTCATATACACAAATTGTAGTGATCTCTATTTAAAACAGAAAGAAATTCATTCTAACTATATTATTTTGTAACAAAAATGTTAAATATTTTATTTAAAATGTGAAATGCTATGCAGCACTTTATGACTAGTTTAAATATCTTGCCTGAATGGGTGTATCCAGTGCTTTTATCTCAGATGAAGACTCACATATTTCTCCAAGGGATGATGCACGGGGTGGAGCAGGTGGAGCTTCAGGTTCAAGTTCAAAGTCCAATTTGGCTACAGGAGAATCACTTACAGAAGAACAAACTCACTCAGAGTACAATGGAGACTGGTTTACTAGTATGAAAAATACTTAAGAAAAACCTGTTTATTATGTTTTTTAGAAAACTTTGCTTTTTAGAATACACCAAAATTGATGTCCAAACTAGAAATATCAAGGTTTTGAATTTTGTAGACTAAATACGGAAGTTTTTCATTTACATGAGTAAATAAGAATTTCACCTTGTTTTATGTAAAATGTGGCTTCAAAATCTTAGACATTTACCTAGCTGGCTGTGCTAGTTCAGGAATGCATGCATCAACCACTGGCACTGTAGCAGGCACAGAAGCTTGAGGGCTGAAGGTACCAGAATGATTTACTGTAGGAATAGCTCTTCTCACCAGCCTTCCCCAAGTGGCAATATTAATATTCATTTGAGGTGCTCTGAGAAATGTTTTGCCTGTAGATATTGTGAATAAAGAAAATAGAGCACAAGTAATTTCTTTACATATCACCAAAAGCTATAATTAAAATTCATCAGTTTATAATTTATGAAGAACTAAATTTGCCATGTTCCTTAGCAATTCTCAACTATTCACCATTAAATACTACTGCATAATAAGCAAGTCTAAACAAACATTTTTAATACAATATTAAAGATTTAACTACCACTAACTTTAATTGCAATTATATTTTAGGACTGTGCATAAAAACATGGCAAATCTGTAAAATATTTGTAGCTTTATAATTTAATGTTAATTCCTGATAGTTACCTTGTTGTTTCGAAAAAATTTTCTTTTGTCTCTGGAGTTTTGGTCTTCTTTCAATAACTGGATTAAAAAATGTAACCTGCAGTTCAGATAGTTTGTATATTACAATTCCACTTACAGAATATAAAATTCATTCTTAAAAATATATTAAAAACAATTTAAACTATTCTCCAATTCATTTATTTCAAATATGGTTGAGTTTTTGCCTTAAGTAAGTGCTCTTACCTCTGCAAATAGAGTACCCTGTGGTTCAAGGTAGAGACACATGCCATGTCGTTGGTTGTCTAAGAAATCTTCTAACCTCAGAAACTTCACTGCACACAGAGATCTCCAATCACGCCAGTAAACTGAAATTTCTAATTCACGTGACTAAGATAGTACACAAACAAAAGAAATGTTACATTATTACCTCTTTGGAGTGACTCTTGTGAGATCTAGCGCCTGTAGTGTTGAGGTGGAGCTCCAGATACAAAAGCTGGACATGCAGGAGCACTCTCACATAAGGATGATATAACTGACTCAGTCTAGATCAGGGAATAGACCTTCCCCCTCCATGATGAACACTTCAATTTCTCCTCCCTAGCCTTTGAGGCAGAGGCTGGATGTGCAGTGTGAATGTAGGGCTAACTCCTGAAGAGTGATAGCTACTGCTAAATAACCATTCTTTTTTCTTCTAATATCTCAGTTATGGATGACCAGCAAGCAGTGTCCCCATCAGTGTATGGTGGCTGAGGAGATCTAGACAAAAATAGACTGTATCACCACCTTACTAAACTGAACATGAGAATGAATGCCAAGTCCATATTTTCTTCAAGTTAAACATGACAGTTGCTGGTCACATCTGTTCCAAGCCACATATGGCTGGGTAAGTGTTAGGATGGTCCAGTTGAAAACTTACATACACTTCTATATTGATTTTCTGTCCTTGTCCAAATGAAGGTGCAGCAAATTGTGCACTGGAACATTATGCACCAAATGTGTGTTTTGGTAAAGATGGCTGACCAGGTCCCTCACCTTTTGAATCCTCTAAAGGGTTCAGGACTTAATATTGCCTCAGGGATAACTCCAATTACTCTACCTTTACTATAACTAATAAGTAGAAGCCAGGCTAACTAACACCTGGACTCGAGACAGAGTTTTATTTTGCTCCCTAGGGCAGCAGCGAGAAACTGAGGCCATGTACACACGATCGCTTTATTGTGCGATAAAGCTCCTTACCATGCAATAAAGCTTCCAGAGTACACACGAGCATTTTTCCCTGCAACAGCCTCTTGCTCTACAACAGTTAAACCACCCAAATCGAGGGTGGTTAGGCTTACTACGGAACAGCTGTTCCACAATAGAGCCCATGTGTACATTTTTTCCACTTTTAACAGCCTCTGGAAATGTCCCAGAGTGCCAGTCGAGGCCACTCTGAGACACCAGAGCTGCCAAATATGTCAATTTCACTCTGCTGAGACCCGCTCCCTGTGAGCTGCCCCGGCAGGCAGCTCGCAGGCAGCCGGAACTCCGAGACCGGGTGCTCCGCTGACGGGAACCTTGGGGGATCCCATGTCAACTGGCAGCTGTCCTCAATCCACCTGACAGGGGTTCTTGGTGCTCCCACTGCCTGTGAGCTGCCTGCTGGGGCGGCCCCCAGGCAGCGGGTCTCTACTGCCGTGGCTGGGGGCTCCCAGTTGGGAGCCCCCAGCCTGGACGGCGGCCAGTGGTGCCACTTGGGCCTCGAGGAGCCCGGGCGGCAACCCTGAAGCCCCGGCAAGGGGGGGCTGCACCAGGCTTGAGCCGCCGTGGTCGTCAGGGCTGCAGCCGCTGCCGCCCATGGAGCCAGCAAGCTGGGTAGCTCAGGGCTTGAGCCATCCAGCTCGCCGGTTCCAGGCCAGGCCCCTAGCCCAGCCGCTGGGCTTGGAGAGGCAGCGGGGGCTGCGGTGCACCCTAAGCCAGGCGGCTGGGCTAGGGGGCTGATGATGAAGTGCCGCAGCCCCTATTGACTCCCCAAGCCCGGCAGCTGGGCTATGGGGAACACCCCCGGTGGGGCTCTAGCTCCAGCCCGCTAGCTGAACCCCCGAGGCAGCCCAGTGCCAGCCAAAAGGCTGGCTGTGGCAGTGCATGGTGAGACAGGTGCCCACCATGCACTGCTCCTTGTAGCGAGAATTCAAAGGAGCGTGTGAATGCTCCTTTGCGCTACAACTTACTGTGGGACAAGTTTGTCGTGTGTACGTAGTCTGAGGTGGCCCCGTGGGGGATGGAATGCATCCCCTTCTGTTGATAGAGCCGATGACATCACATTACCACAAGAGCACTCCAGCATCCTTCAATATACACAGATTTATTAAACAGTTCTGCAGTTTGGCACTAGGGGCACAGATCCTGTAAATGGAAACGCAGTGGCCCCCAAAGAAGAACTGTTATTGCTGCTAACTTGGTTAATCACTATAGGCTTGAAAAGAGATAAAACTGAAATGTAATCAAACAGCCAAACAAAGAAAAAGCCACAAATTAAATATTTTTAGGGATAAAAGAAAAAGTTCACTACTGTTACAAAGGCTACTTGTCAGGAGTAATTCACAGACAAGAATCAATCATGTGTAAAAATAGTTTCTTTATACGACTGTTTGCGGGACAGTTTATTTTAAAAATTTTAATACTTTCAGAATTGACGTAATTTTTTTCCTGAAATTATAATTTATACGTTTGCAGAGCGTTTTGTGGCTCACAGGAGGTGAGTTTTTCAGCTATCTGAAACTATTGATATATCTTGCTATTTAAACCCCCAATCTTCGTAATTTTTCCCCCCAATTCTATGTGCTTGTTATGAAACATGTTACAAAAATAAAGAAAAATATTTTATGAAATAATGACAACACTTTATGGTATTAGCAGGATAAACTGGTATACTGTAACTGTATGACTGAAATAAACAGTGGTAGCTATGTTTTAAAAGCAACAATGCAAGAGGCAGAAGACATGTAAATATGAGGGGATACGATTAGTGGTGTTTATTCTCACAGCTAAAACTCTTGGTTACCAAGACCACAGCATTCCATATATAACACATACTACTTCTGTTGTAAAAGGATGCAGTCTGGATTGTTCCAATGGGGGGGGGGAAAATCTGCTTGTTTTTTAATAGAAAGGAATGTGGTTTTAGCTTCAGAGTGGGGGAACCACAAATCAGCAAAACTTGGTAGCCCCTTTAGAATACATCTTAAACCAAACATTCCAGGCAAACCAGTCTGAAAACTAAGTTCAGTTTATGTAGGAGCCCTAACTTTAGGATTTTGTTTTTCAAGTATCTGTCTATCCATGCAATACCACATAGATTCAGGTACAAATTGAAGCTTAATTAGGCCTTGATAGCATTAATGGACAAAAAGGATGGATAAAGGAATGTGAAAAGCTAAATACTTTTTTCACCTGAGACCTAAACTAAATCTAACTCAAATCATCAGAGGTGAAACTGCTACAACACTAACCCTCTATAACGCTTCTTGCCATGAACTTGCTTCCATGAAGAACAGGAATACTTACATACAGGTTCATGAGACTTGAAAAAGAACAGGACACAGAAGCATGAAACTAATTTATGGAACTGATAGTCTCCATCAACGGCAACAGGATGGCATCCTTACCCTGTCTAGTTCCAGTGTAAACTTCTGATCCCATGACTGATTGGAAATAGGCTTCCAGCTAGTTTGACCAACCACAGTGTTGTCCAGCTTCAATACAGCACAAACTTCATCTGTAAGTAAGTTACACAAAGTCAGCTTAAAAGTCTAAGAGGATTTTCCACAAACAAAAATTCTTCAGTGTTAATGCCTTATTAAAAAGTACCATTATGCCAACATGAACCAATTAAATGTAGAATTAAGAATTTTGGATCCACCAATATATCAGATGAAAAGCTAGACCATTTTAAAGCTTGAAATTAATTTTTCAGTTACACAAGTCACAATATTTTTACTAAAACAAATATAAAAAAGCACTTCTATTAAAAACATGTGGGTATGTGGTTAGTAAATCTGATGAAATTGAGTTCCCTTAATCTCTTCCCTTCCCTCATTTCTCTTATACAGTAGCAACAGCCCTCACCAAAAGCCTTTCTTCACTAAAGATTTAAAACAATGTCTTGATATAGTCACTGATTAGGTTTTACACTGCAGATCTTTTTAAATAAAGTAACTTTTTCTGAGCATTTTAATTAAACTGTTTAAAAATAAAAAGTGTACTGAACTGGACAGGTCATCTGTTTTCAGAAGGTTTCGACTACTCCCACTTTTACTTTTGCTCGTTCTGCTCATGAAAGATGATCTGGCTTCACCTGGACTCCAGCCAGGTAGTGTAATTGATGTGGCTTTTGATCGACCAGGGACATTTTCTAGAATATCTTGGCAGCCCATGAGCCTTACTTCTAAAGTACCTGAAACAAGATAAAAACAATTGATTTTGCCACATACTAAGTTCTTATGTGTATATAGTACAATGAATAATGAATGATTTCATATTAGAACTTCACATTCTGATCTATACAGAACTTACCAAGTAATAGACTGGAGTTATTTGCTTTAGTTAAGTGATTAGAGACTCAAGATAAATAGCATGGTGTTATTTTTGTGAGGAAACCCACTCAAATTAAAAAATTAAAACCAGCAAGATTAATATGAAAACAATCTCCAGTGGTTACAATTCAGTGGTATATCACAAACTAATTTTAAAACAATCTATTCTGTTATGCTTATAAACATCATAATTCTTAGAGAAGCAAAAGAAAATGAACAGAACTGATACCACCACCATTAGGGAAGAAGAAAAATTGCCTTTTCCTTAAACTTCAGTTGACAATGTCTCATGAATAATTGCTGTGTTGATATTCAGTTTAGGTAACAGCGTACACTAGACATTCTAACAAGCATTCTTCAATAAAGATGTGATAAACAAAAACTAGAAATTAAATAATTTACATTCTGAATAAAAGCATATGTATTGAGGCATGGCAGGTTGGTTTTTATTTTTTGTAGAAAAAACTTTAGGAAAATGGAATACTTATGTTGATTATGAAAGCAAGTCTCTACGTCATGAAAATTTTGAAATGCTTAACTATGTACAGCAATTAAAGAGGTATTGTCATGTCATATTTGACCCAAAACTTAGGCCATCTAAAAATAATCTTTTTTAAAACTTAACAACAAAAACCTTCCTATGAATGTTTTTAAAATAAAGCTTTTAACAAGGTTTCTAGATAGTATTATAATGCTATTTTTGCATCTCAAATCCTGCAACATTGTACTAATACAAATAGGAAAACTGACCTTGAACAGACTAGCAACTCTATTTTATTGCACATTGTTAAAAATGCAAATAAATAAGTAGATAAACGGTGAAAGGTAAATTAGGTTTTTTTTGAGTTTTCAATTTAGCAAGAAAATTTAAAGTTAAAATTATCTGTTGAGGAACAATCTCAGCTTACTAAATCATCATATAACGGAGAATAATCAACATGCTCTTTTTCTTTTTTTTCCCCTCATTACAGTGATTATTGATTCTGCTACTTTGTTGAAGAAACATTAAGAAAGCAAATTCTGCTCCTGCACACTGAATTTACAGTTAAACATATGCATAATTTAAGAACACAATTTTTTGCAACTTAAAAACATATTGGGATTTGCTGAAGATGATGCTTTTTTACACAACGAAGTACGAGACCTTCAGTCTGCTTCCCAATCTAAGGGGAAGTCTACCCTCTCCACAGCAAAACTGTAAAGTCTAAACCAACACTACAATGACATCCAAGGTGGCACCCTCCTTCTAGAGTTAGAATTTTTTTACTGATGCAATCAAATTCACTGAAAACTTGTAGATTCAGATTGGCCAGGAGGACCATCATAATCATCCAAGACCAATCTCTGGGACATTAATCATCCACCCACTCCTGTAATAGACCCCTGACCTCTGGCTGAGTTACGGAAGTCCTCAAATCATGAATTAGTCTTCAAGTTACAGAGAATCCAGCATTTACTCTAGTGTAAACCTGCAAGCCCATCTGACCCAAGAGAAATTTCTTCCCAACATCAAATATGGTAGTCAGATAGACCTTAAGCATTCTGGCAAGACCCGACCAGCCAGATACCTGGGAAAGAATTCTCAGCAGTCACTCAAAGCCATCCCCATCTTAAAAGGGTCTGTAGCCCTCCACCTGTAGCTGCCATGTCATTAGGGAAGTATGGCATTCAGTGAGCACTCAGTGCTTAAGGAGCCTACTTCTGTGTCAGTTCCAAACAGCAGGGCATAACAAGAGCTTCACAGCATCCTACTCAGATACTTTCTGAGAAGCTCAGCGCTTAAATGCACAGTCCCCAATACCACAGACTGCTAGAGTGGTACTTGACTCATCTGCAACAAGCCAGTGACGTGGCATCCTCTCTGAAGCTGACACACCACTGTCTGGGAGCAATAAACTCCACCAAGCCATCCAATTAACCAAGCTATGCTGTTTGGAATAATTTTGATTTAGGGAATGAACACATACCATAGTACAGTACTCTGTTCCTGTACAGGGCAAAACATACCCATGGTTATTTGCAGCACTAATGTACTAGTTCACTTAAAAATCCCCCCAAAACACCACATTATTCAGGTTCCTTTGCTTCACTTCAGTGTGTCTTATATTTTTATTCACTTTGTCAAGACTGCAGCGTTTAGATAAAGCTCTGGGCTGGGTGGTTCTGACACAGGAAAACACGCAAAATAGGCATTGCTAATGGCTAGACGAGGCCAAAGATGATGTTTCAACACTCTAACAGACAAAACAGACATCTTAAAAACATAACCTGGCACTGAGATGAGTCTGCAGAAGATCCCACCTTGCACAAAGCAGGAAGCCATAAACTGAAGTTAAACATATTATGCTCTAGAAACCCTAATCTATTAGAAAAAAGATTGGGGGGGGGGGGGGGGGGGTAAGTGCCGGGAATTGGTGAAAGGGGTATGTGGCATTTCATTTCTAAGTGCGTGTGTGAAATCTAACCCATATCAGTGGGCACAAAGGACATATGTGATCTACCTGAAATAATAATGCTCCCTACTCCAGTCTGAGTAGATGTTCATGTGACAAAACCTACACATCTGGAATCCAAAGCAAAGAGGTCAACAGCTCAATAAGCTTGAAAATTGAAGTACTACTCACACATGGAGGGATCACTTTCAGAATAGGGATGAGGCACACTGACAGGGTAGGGAGAGACACTTGTGTGGATAATTATGGGACCTGTTTCCAAACTGCCTTTACAATACCTTTAATAAGTATAAAATTCACCTTTTAAAAAAAGCCACAAAAACACCCCCCTCCTCCCCAAGCTTCTGGTCACAGAAAAACACTATTGCTGACACATTTTAGACAAAGTGATGGAGATGAAGCCTTGTTACTCAGCCAACTTAAGTCAACTATATCTTAACTTTCCCAACAGCTATACAAAGGGCTCTGGTTCTGAGCTATTACATGATTTTACAAGCAAATCCTTTATTTTGATTTTTTAAATTAAAGATGTGCCTCTACATATCAAGACAATTTATGAAACTATCAGTAAGCAGTATTTAAGGATGAACTATTTTGCTACCTCTCTTCATATATGATTATTCAAAGAGAAAGGTAAAATGGTTTTAACAATCAACAGAAGGGACATTAATTATACACAGGGACATTGACATCTTCAATGCTCCAGTAAAAACCCCTAGTGAAATGCTCTGTAAAAACCCCACCCCAATAGCCAGAGGGATTTGCAGAACTCTGTATCTTCATTTTTTCGCCAGTTGCTACATTTCTGATTTGATCTAACTCCAAGATGAGAAGAATCATTTCACATTATTAACTATATTATTGCAGCCTGGCATACAAAGTTTGTGTTTGTTGCACTAATTTTCTTAAAAATAAAGTGCATAAAGCCAAACTCTACCTTCAAATATATCCATGTAGCCCATGTAAATATCCCACAATTCCATATGAACATCATCTCAGAAAAACTGATTGACTAGATATTCTTGTCTTTCACAACCCTACTGTACTGTATTTACTACTGTAAATATTAACATTTAATTCCTCATATTCAGTTATTTTAATCTTGGAAAACCATTAGTACAAATACATTGTGAATTTAGTATTTTGTGAATTTCCATTATGGAAGATCTGAAATTTCTCTACTTTATAAATATACTTGTAAAGCTTTTTTGACATAAATCTTGCCTTCCAGGAAGCAAGTGTGACCTTGGAAATAAGGTCTTGGGCTGGGAGGAGACTGTGTTCTATTCCCAACTCTGCCACTGATTTGCTGGGTGACCTGAGCATCTCACTTCACCCCTCTGAACCTCTGTTTCCCCATCTGTAAAATGGGGATAATCATACTTGCTCACCTTTGTAATGCACTTGATAATTAA
Source organism: Pelusios castaneus (assembly GCA_007922175.1). Classification (NCBI taxonomy): domain Eukaryota; kingdom Metazoa; phylum Chordata; order Testudines; family Pelomedusidae; genus Pelusios; species Pelusios castaneus. Next base: position 1,053,268 of record ML685795.1, on the reverse strand, counting down.
AAGATAAAAAGTGCCAACGTTATTCTAGAGAGACCCAGGTAAGGGCCAGAACTTTTCTTAATATGCACATATTAGTTATGTTTAAGGACTCTCATTATCACTTGTAATTGCAGCCTTATGGGCAATCTAACAGTCACTACAAATACTGAAGTCTTTATGTTTATGGAACACCTTTAGTAAATCAAGCTTAAAATTTTATCGTGTGTTTTGCTCCTATATTCTACAGACAATATAGAACAACATGTGTACAAATCACTTGAATTCTCAAATACATTAATCAAAATGGGTAATAAATTGTATAAGACCACATACCTGTTAAAGCTGCTGGCTTGGATAGTGTACTATACTGATTTTGTGTAGATATTATACTTTGACGTGGACTTAGTGTCGGTGAAGATACCAATGAAAGCTCCTCTATAATAATACTGCTTTTGGGATGGTTTTTAGGAAGTTCATTCAATCTTTGTTCTAATGAATACTTTAAGAGGTCCAACTTCTGGCTTGATTCATTAAATCTTGCTTGAGCCTTATTCAATATAAATTAAAAAAAGATTTTTTAGAACAATCCACATTCTTCAAAATATAGTGTTTAAAATCAAATTTCATAAACTAATTAAAAAGTTACTTCTGAAAGAGCTTTTCTGTCGGTAACTTTTCCGGAGCCAAGCAATTTCATCACATTCTTTGCACCTTCTGCTACTGCATACTCTATCCTAAAATGATGCCGCAGTTCTTCCATTCGAAGCTCAAGAGGGCTTATCACAGGTTTTGCTACAAATAAACAAACATTTAATCTTCACTGACTACCATAAATTAGTTTTGTTTTTAATATTTAGCAATTAAAATACTTTAATAGATGCAGAATTTAATAGCATAGGAAAAATAGATGTAGCTTTGTTAGATGTTAAAGAAAAGCTGATCAGTTCCATGTAAGATATAGAAGCAAAAGTTAAATTCAAAGTTTTGCTTTTAAATAATTATGTTCTGGACTTGAAAAATCCATTACACTGTTACTAACTTACCAAAGAACTAAACTTACAAGGTAGAGGATATGAAAGACAGGATTCCTCCCCAGGGAGATTAAGGGACAATGTCCTTGCAGAAAGCCAAGGCTCTCAAACAGCCTCAGGCTATACTGAAAAAAGTTAGGTTTTCAGTCTTCTTCCAGATATCTGCCTCTGAAGCCAAATTAGAGGCTTCATCCTTCATATCAGTCTCTGGCAAGAAGATGTCTGATCAATTTGAAGCTCTAACTGTCGCCATATAACCACCTATGTCTCCTGGCTGCTGCATGAATGGGGGATGAAAAAAAGGTGTCACATCAAGAATCCTCCCAATTATTTTTTGTCAATAACTCTAGTGTGTCTTTCTACTGGTGCTCATAAAATTTCCCAAGCAGAACCAGAGAATTTCTTGACCAATTTACTATTGCCAACAGAGTTCAGAATAGTAATAGTGAAAATGGCAAGTGTTATTGATGTATGCAATGTTGTTGTAGGCATGTCAGTCCCAAGACAGTAAAGAGAAAAGGAAGGTGATGTAATAATATCCTGAAGAAGAGCTGTGATGCTTGTAAGTTTCTCTGGGCCGGATTACACTGGAATGCTACATCAGCACAGGTGCAGTTATGCAGCATGTCTGCTGAAGATACTGTATGCCAACAGCAGACTGTTCTTCCATCTGCATAATTACTCCACCTCCATGAAAGGTGGAAGCTATGTTGGTGAGAGTGTGGACAGTGCTTAAGTTGCTGTAACTTGTGTCACTCAGGGATGTCTTCTTCACACATCTGAGCGATGTAGGTTAGACTGAGTTAGCGGTTGCATAGACCTGCCCTCTCTCTCTCACCAACAAAAGTTGGCCCAATAAAATATATTACCTCATCCACATCTCAGTACTGATGTTTTTCTAATATTTGGGAAAGCTAGGAGCTGTAGGGGAGGCTCTGCAGCCTTGTCTTACAGTCTTGCAACCTACTCAAGAAGATAACATTACATTAGTTTACATTTGGCAAGTTCTCTTTGCAACCATAAGACTTAGGCCTGGTCTACACTGTGAAGTGCGGCTTCCATTGACCACATAATGTATGTCTCCCCACTGGCAGGTCCATTTCACTGACTTAACTCGCCGGAAACATCAACTTGATAAAACCACTTTTGTGAGAGGCATAGCACCAAAATCAAAGTGAATGGGTCGAATGAGCAGCAGTGTTGGCAAAGCAAGGGGTAAAAATCGAATCATTGGCCTTTGGGAGGTGCCTCACAGTCCTCCGCTGTGTCCGCTCTGGACATTGTTAACTCCTCTGCACTGTGGCCATATATACAGGAAACAGCCTCACCCTGGGAAACTTTGAATTCCTATCTCCTGTTTGGTCAGCAGAGAGAGCTCACCAGCACAACTGATCATGGCAACTGCAATACCCCAAATGTGCTCCAGCCTGGCGTAGACCTGAGGTGTTGGATCTCATCAGTCTGTGGCGAAAAGTCTGTTGAGGCTCAGCTCCAATCCAGCAGAAGAAACATTGATATCTTAAAAAAATATATATTATAGATATCATGGAGCATGTTGGAGAAGGGGCACCACAGGGAGACACAGCCATGTGTCAAATATAGGAGCTGAGGCAGGCGTATCAAAAAAGAAGGGAGGTGAACAGTCATTCTGGCTTTTCACCAAAAGACATACCACTTCTATGAAGAGTTGCATGCAATTCTTGGTGGTGGTGATTTCCTCCTCCACACCTCTCCTAGAGCTGCCTGCTTCCAAAAAAAATAAAAATCGATTTTGTGAGGCTAAGTGATGCTGTCTGGTCATATTGCTGGGAGGGCCTTGTCCAAAACACATTGTTTACTCCAGGGTTTCCAAAAGCAAGAGGCACAAGACCCTTACTCATCATGGCTGGCAAACCAAACGGACACATAGAAGAGACAGGGAGTGTGATTCAGTGCCACTGTTCACTTGAGAATAATAAGGAAAGTTATTTTTCAGCCATGGTATGATTTAACAATGGATGCCTGGTGCTTTGCAGTGGGAAGTGTGGCCTTCAGTGCACCCTCCATTCCTGCTATCGCAGATGAGAATGTGCAAAAAGAGGACTTAGGATGACATGTTCAACAAGATAACGAACGACTCGAGGGCTGCTGACACAGAGTTAAGGGCCTGGAGGATTTCTTTGTCTGAAGAACTAGATATGGACATAGGAGAGCAGTAGAGCAGCCCAGAAGCATAAGCATGCTACACAAGATGAGATGCAGTGTATAATAAGGGATCAGTCAGACATGTTGAGGCATCTGGTTGAGCTTCAGAAACAGCAAACGGCAGGATAGATCCCTTCTGCAGCTCCTGCAGAACTGTCAGCAACAAGCACCCTCATCTCAAGCCCCCATTTGCAAGCATTCGAAGAGGGGGTGGGTAGGATACCGTAAGTGTGCCACTCAACACTGGGGGAGTGGAGCAGTAAGAGAAGGTGGCCTTTCTAAAAAAATTTAATCTGCGGCATCTTTGGTGTTTGCACAGATAAACACTGTTTTTTCTCTCCTCCCAGCTCCATGACAATAGTTGGTAACAGTTACATTATTTTCCTTTCCCTCCACTTTTATGGATGTGCAATAAAAGTGAACTTCTTTGTAATCGAGTACTCTTTAATTATTTCAGGTATGGGGATGAGTGAGGAGGGGAGGGGAAAGTGCAGGGACACTGATGCAGGGGGAGATGGAACGGAAAGGCACAGCACAGATACATGCTGCACATTACTGTTGCTCACTACAAAACAGGTTTTCAATGTTTTCCTGAGACAGAGAGCTCCTCATTGGGCTCTCACTCTTACACTGGTATCTGGCTGGTCAAAGTTTGCAGCCAGCCTATCTGACTCCGTGACCCAAACCAGCACAAACTTCTCCCCCTTTGTGTCTCACACATTATGAAGCACATAGCAGGCAGATACATCTATGGGGGATATTGGTTTTACTGAGGTCTAACCTAGTGAGCAAAACTTTGCTAGTGAGCCTTTAAATGTCCAAAGGTTCATTCTACTACCATTCTGCACTTGCTCAGCCTACTATCGCTGCCCAGGAGTCCAGTGTCTGGCTTCATAAGCTATGGGAGTCAAGGGGTAGATTGGGTCTCCCAGTATCATTATTGGCAATTCATCATCAATGATTATATTTTGGTCTGGAAAGAAAATCCTCGCTTGAATCTTTCTAAATAGACCTGAATTTCTAAAGATGCATATGTCATGCACCTTTCCAGACCACCCCACACTGATGTTGTTGGTGAAGTATTCCCTGTGATGTGTCAGTACCTGGAACACCATGGGAAAGTATCCTTTGGGTTTACGTACTCTAGGGCAAGGTAGTCTGATGCTAAGATAGATAGCACACCTATCACTATCTCCCATCGCAGCAAACCCATCCACTCTATCCTGCACGTTTCCCAAACTCACTACGCCTCTAGGCAGAAGTCTATTAATGGCCCTACACTTGAATCACAGCTGCTCCCAGAGTGGATTTACTGACTCCAAATAGATTCTGAACCAACCAGTAGCAGTCTGGCATTACTAGTGTTTACAGAGCGACGGCCACTCACTTCTCCACTGTTAGAGCAGGTCTCAGGTGAGTATTCCTGCACTTCAGGGCTGTGGACAGCTCTGCACAAAGTTCCATGAAAGCAGCCTTAGGCATCCAGAAGTTCTGCAACCACTGCTCGTCACCCTATACCTTCATAACAATTCAATCCCACCAGTCAGTGCCTGTTTCTTGGAGCAGAAATGGTGCTCCACCAAGTTCAGCTGCTGCACGACAGTAAGCGGCAACTATAAATTGTTTGGTTCTGTGGCTTGCAGCAGGGTGACTTGAGTAACGTCACAATTTTCTGTGCTGCAACTCCTCTCTCAGCTTTGGAAATACTGCAGAATAAGGCACAAGGTGCTTGTGATACTCAAAATTATAGTGTAGAGTGGAGCAGGCTCCATGCTTCTCCAGCAATGGCACATGCACAGCAGAGCCAAGCAGAGCACAAAAACAGTGTTCTGGTTGTTGACGACAGCGGAGGGGAGGTGTGGAGAAGGAAGAGTGCACTGCGCTGCTTATCGATACAATGCACTGAGTGTGATGTGATCACGTTCAACTGACTGCTAGTTCAGCAGGTGAATGTTGACTGAAATTAATATAGACTTCACTTCACAGTGTAGACATACCCTTAGAAATGTAGTTTGGCAAAATGAAATCAAATTTCATAAAATTTATGACATTTCCCAGTAAAAAGACTTCCCACTTAACCCTAAGCAAATGGATAGTTCAAGCCTTGATGATCAGGCAGGCAAAATTCCTGTAGACTGAAAAATAGCAGACAGGGTCTCTTGGCGTGCAAGAAAACTTTAAAGCAGGTGTGTCAATTTGATTTGCTATGGCAGGCCCGATTTGACTTAAATGTACTTCAAGGGGGCCATACATACCATAAATTGAAATACTCAGGCACTCTTGGGCATCACAGAGTGCTGAGTATGCAAGACTTTGCTCCGTGAGACCACACTCTCTCTCTCTCTCTCTCTCTCTCTCTCTTCCCTCCCCCCCCCCCCCGTCTCAGTTAGGGAGAATATGTGGTCTTGCAGAGCGTAGTCTTGCATACCCAGCACTCCCCAACATCCTAAGACCTGACACTCCCATGGCATTGCTAAGCACTGGGTATGCAAGACAGATCACTCACTCACTCTCTCACGGAGAAAGTGTGGTCCTGTGGAGCAGGCACAGGCTGGATGGAAAAGGTTCATGGGCTGCATCTAGCCTGTAGGCCACATCTGATACCCCTGCTTTAAAGAAAACCCTTGCTAAATTGTGAAGTGTACTATTTGCTCAAAGAAAAGATTTCGCTTCAGAAAATTTTGTACTTTGGTTTGTAAAAACTCATCATTTCTCCCCTAGCCTAAATTTGCAGATGTGGGTGCAAATCCTACCTGCCTTATTCTCTTAAGTATTCCCATTAGAACCAACAGTCCTGGATGAGCCACGTGAGTAATGTGGGAAGGATTTGGTCCTTAATCTAAACTGAACTACTTTTAAGAAGTTTAAACCCATAACATTTCAAAGAGCAATAACTACCTACACACAGCAGCTACTTTCTCCACAGCAGAAAATAAGAGCAAGAGCAAATTAAATGTATTAATGGAAAAGACAAATGGAAAGGATGAGGTGTGAAAAGAACAATGCAAAGTAATCTGCCAGTTACAAATATGGGAAAGCATTTTTCCTTAGTAAAAAAATCACATTTATGTCTTATGTGCCATGTCTATTTAGGTTATCAATCTAGATGTTCTTACAGCCATAAATGCATATTAGTACATCCCTATGTAAAATTCTAACATTAGTAAGCACATTTCTCTCTTCTCTACTTCATCACCATTATCAAAAGCCAATTCATTGGTCTGGACTGCCTGAAGAATCTGCATCCTTATGACTTCTATTTTCGTCTTGCTGTCTTGGAGCATCTGTTGAGCTGTAGCAAGAAGTTTTCGATCCTATTAAAAAAAGAGAAGTTTTAAAATGTAAACACTCGGGAGGACAAAGAAGTAAAGAAGAAACCCAATCAGCAGCAGTTGATATTTATTCCCAAAGAATGAAACCAAAGTAGATTACCTAACACAGCAGACCAATCCACCAAACTACTTTATGGTTATGTCTACACTGACGATGGCAAAGTCGTTGCCATCAGATCATCTTTCCAGATTGACGTAGTGTGTCTTAACTAACCACTAAGTCAAAGTCAATCTGGAAAGTGACTCAATAAAACCACCCCTTCAAGTGGCACAGTATAGTAAAGACACTGCACTGAAGGTGAGTTAGGAAGTCAATGGGAGTTAAACAGGCTACTCTGCATAGCCTGTGCCACTGAATTTTTCTGGCAGTGTGGACTGGGCCTAGGACACTAATGAAAAGAAAGCTGGGGTGGAGATATATATTTGGTTACTGAAAACAGCTCAAGCTATTTTATTAGAAATAATCTGGATAAAATGGGACACTGTCTAGGAACCTATGTTCCTTCGCGGGTGCGCAGCCGCACAGCGGCTGTTGCACACCTGTGCACCTAACACAGATGCCCAGTCAGTCCAATCCGACGTCTCTTCTCTCGCGGCAGCCCCGGTCTTCTCCCCCGCCTTTCTTCCCCCCCGTTAGCCCGATGGTGGCAGTGATGGTAGGAGAGCACACACAGTTTCAGAGATGAACGCATCATCTTCGCTGCTCGGAAAAGGGGTGTGCTTACAGTGAGAGGACACCATTTAGCTAGCTCACTATAAAATGCTAGTGAAGGCGGAGCTTTGCAGTTTTTACAACTGTGCAGTTGTCAAATAAAGCATTTTGAATAAAGAAAATCCTGACCATCTGCCAAGAAAGAGCTTTAAATTATTTCTTATGAATTGTTACTGGGATCTAATTCTATAAATACCTAGATGGAGTGTGTTCCTTAAGACATCTGTGAACTCCACAGTACAGTTTCAGAGTATCTTTAAAGATTCATTTAGAAGATTCCCTTCGGATTTATATTGTTACAGAGTAAACATTTACAGCCTCTGCAGAGAAATATAGATATGATGGTGCTGGGGAAAAAGTTTGGTCCAGGCCAGGACTTAAGACAGTAACTGCTCATCATACAGTGACTGAGAGACCACTATTTATAGAGGCACATGCTGTAATTTGTCTCTGACCACATGGTAAAATACAGGTGACAAACACTGTGAGGTGTATATCACGGCAGAGGGGAGATAGGCAGCAAGTGTCACCGTCTCACATTTGTTTAGTAAATTAATAAAGACAGTATTTCAGTTTAACCTTTTTATTAAAGTTCCAATGAAAAGACAACATTTATGCATTTCTTTTGAATTAAGGTACTTAGGCATGCTGATGCTTCTGGCGCCAAAAACCTGTTGCCCATGCGGCCCCATGCCTCACAAACTGCCGCTCAGCGACTACCATAACTTGCTCAGCTGCATCATCAGCTTAGAGGGAACATTGCTAGGAACATATTTCACGTGTTGGAACAATTTGTAAATTAAATTTTGTGACAGAGGGCACTGTACGAAGTATTTAACCCTGGTACTTTATTGTATACAAACATTCTTTAACAGAAGGACATGAGAAGAACTCTTTACCACCGGCTTCTCTTTTAAGCTTCTGACAATCTGTTACATAATGGTATGTACAATTTGTGGACTACTTCATCTGGTATGCCAATCACTGTTATAAGAAAATATGAAACACTAACTTATTTGACACAAAGGTGACAGTTTTTCATCTAACAAGTTTATCTAAAATAAGGGTTACCTCACACTGACCACTTCAAGAGCAGTTTAAATATTAGAACTTATAAGATCATAATTCTATCCGCATCCTATCTACCTTGTTGCTCTTATTTTTCCCCCATTCCCCACTACCACCAATTTCTATTTTACTTACTGGTAGGTAACACTTCTATACATGGATGACACCCCCCCAGGTTTTTTCATATGGTATATTTAGTTAAACTATTCTCATTTAACTTAGCATGGTAGCTAATGACACACAGGTTTGGCCTGGCAGACACTCCAATGTGACTGACGGATTGCCAAGTCAAGTTTCAGTGAGCAGTACTGCAACCCAGTATGTGGGATGGTAGCACCATTCATGTTTAGGGGACTGTGGCAAGTTTCCTCTTTTACCCTCTGCTAGCGGTATGCACTGTACACAGCTGTGGGCACCCTGGCTCCCATGTGGAAAAGATGCAGCTAATCCATGGTAAAAGACATAAAACTTACTTTTAACAGAAAGGTACAAACCCAACCTCAGAACTGAGTACTTGCTGCAACATCTGTTATGCTTAGAAGACCTTTTAATGCTCGAGTCTCTGTGAATGTAGAATGTCTCAAAGCACCCACATCAGCCTTGAAGAGGCCAATTAACCTTCAAAATTGTAGGACGAGGGAGGCCCAGAGATTTATTAATTACTATTTGCTGATGAAGCCCAACTAGGGGAGAACTGGATAAGGAACACAAACAGGAAATTTTTAGTAGCAAGGGGTTGCAAAAGGAGAGTTTGCAGTCATTTGCTGGGAGCAGAGAGGAAGGGAGAAGGAAACCTGGGGGGATAGGAAGGTTTGGGAATCAAGTCCTGGAAGAAGGAAAACCTGTAAAAGCAGGCTAGGAAGAAGCCCAGGAAAACAGTGTCAAGCAAGGAAATTATGCAGACCTTGGTTGATGGCTCTAAGGCCCCTGCGCTGGAACTGAGTGTAGATGGAAAGCATGGATTACACTAGCAGCTACTGGCAGGACTGTGGAAGGCATCAGCCTGATGGGTGGTCCAAAGAGACACTGACAGCCTTGGGGGGGAACTGTTTAGGGACCCAGCAGGAAAGCTGAGTTCAAAGAGGGAGCACTGAAAGTTAAAGGAACAGACATCACCACACTGACTGAGTAAACCATTGGCAAGCAGAACCATTCAAGAAGAAAGCTGCTACATCACATCTGGCGAGGAATCAGCACTCTTGTGATGAGTAGAAACCTCATATGCAGTCCCAGGGTCCAGACAGACTGGCATTTGCTGCGTTGATAGTCTTTTTTAAAGAGTCTGTGATCAAGAACTGTCTTGGTAACTGGAATTACGACAGTTGCTATAAGCCTGAACTGAGGTTAAATCATGTAATCTCATAGGAAATTAATTTCCCAGAATCCCAGGGAAAGGAGACAAGCATTTCTGAAGGACATTTTGTGCTCCAACAATAAGTTGCAAAAGGTATGCTACTGGTGCACAAAGAGCATGCTGTGAATGTGTTGGTATGTTTTATTAATGTTAGAAGACTGATTTTTTTTTTTTTTTAAAATATTTAACAATAAGGGACAAGAGTTTGGTGAGAGGCCCTTAGTTGTGTTTATTAAATAGAAATGCTAGTTAAAAAAACACAAGTATGACATAGTTGGCATCACAGAGACTTGGTAGGATAATACACATGACTAGAATATTGGTACAGAAGAGTACAGTTTTCAGGAAGGGCATAAAGGGAGGAGGTGTTGCCTTATATGTCAGAAATGTATACATGTGGACTGAAATTGCAATGGAAACAGGAGAGAGATTTGTTGAAAGTCTCTGGATAAGAATAAAGAGGGTAAAAAAACCGGAGTGATGTAACAGTAAGGGTCCACTATAGACCACTTAACCAAGAAGAGATGTGGATGAGGCTTCTTTTAGACAACTAATCAGGCAAATCACAGGCCCTGGTGGTGATGATGAGGGACTTCAACTATCCAGACATCTGTTAGGAAAGTAACGCAGCAGGGCACAAATTATCCAGCAAGCTCTTAGAATGTATTGGAGACAATTGTTTATTTTAAAAAGTTGGAGAAAATTACTAGAGAAAAGGCTGTTCTAGAGTGGATTTTGACAAATAGGGAGGAACTGGTTGAGAATTTTGAAGTGGAAGGCAGCTTAGGTAAGAGTGATCATGAAATTATGATTTCATGATTCTAAGGAATGATAGGAGAAAAAAATCAGCACAATCAAAAGTGGATTTCAAGAAGACAGACTTCTGCAAACTTTGGGAATTGGTAGGCAAGATCCCATGGAAACAAGTCTAAGGAAAGAAACAATTCACGAGACTTGACAATTTTTCAAAGAGACATTATTAAGGGAACAAGAGCAAAATATCCTTCCGTGTAAGAAAGGCAGAAGTTTGGTGAGAGACCACATTAGCTCAACCAAGAGATCTTCAGTTATCTGCACTCAAAAAAAGTTTTACAAAAACAGATCAAATTACAAAGGATGAATATAAACAAACAAGTATGTAAGAGAAAAAAATCAGAAAGGCCAAGGCATAAAACAAGATTAAATTACCTAGAGACATAAAAGGCAACAAGAATACGTTCTACATGTACATTAGAAGCAAAAGGAAAATCAAATATAGGTTAGTTCCATTACTCAATGAAAAAACAAAAGAAAATGTGGAAATGGAAGTGCTACATTACTTTTTTTCCCCGCTCCTCCAGTTTTCACCAAAAAGTTTAGTAGTAATTAGGCCACATCTATACTGCCAGACGCACCACCAGTGCAAGATTGATTTTGTGCATTTGACTAAGCATCAATGTAGTTTCCAGAAGTCAATTTATTAAGATAACCCTGGCAGGTAGCATAGTACTGCATTGATGGGAGGGCGTTTCCTGTTGATGCAGAGCAGTTGGCACACTGTGATAAGTACGCATTAGGAAGTCAACAAGAGATATAAAAGTTATTGTACGTAACTTGTGTATCTCCTGTTGACTGCCATCAAAATCTATGTAGTCAAATTCCAAAGGGGTAGCCGTGTTAGTCTATTGTAGAAAGACAACAGAGTCCTGTGGCACTTTTAAAGACTTTTAAAGCCACTCTGTAACTTTCCTATCTTCAAAGCATCTGACGAAGTGGGATCTTCTCCCACGAAAGCTCATGCGATAAATAAATCTGTTAGTCTTTAAAAGTTCCACAGGACTCTATTGTCCATCAAAATCTATGGTCAGTGTATACCAGGCCTAACATAGTGAATACCAGTGAAAAGGAAGTAGGATCAAAGGCGAAAATAGGGAAAGAACCAGTTAAAAATTACTTAGACAAGTCAGATATCTTCAAGTCACCAGCACCCGATTTATTTATTTTTAAAGTACCTAAAACGGAGCTAGAGACTAGTCACATGACCTCACAAGCATCTAAAATGATCTGGTTCAATACATGAGCAGGAGGATGACCAATAATCTAATGTACTTTGGTTCATTGTCCATGGGCAATCTAATCTTAAGGACTTTGATCCAAAGGTACATTTCTGTAACTTCCTCCTGCAGCCTTATCACTACTTCCTGTTAAATTGAGTAGATCACAGGTGGTGACAGGTAGGTGTTTTGGGTAAATTCTCCCAAGTATTAGGCAGTTTCACCTGGAGAGATCATATGAAACTAAGAATTACTCATACTGGATTAAACCCAATAATCAAACATTTTGTGTTAAAAAAAATCAGTTTTGAATTTGGCACCTTTCAATTTAATTGACTGTGCTTTTGTTCTCGTGTTATGAGACAAAGACAGGCATCTGATCTACCTCTCTGTATAGCATTCATTATTTTATACACTCTTAGCCAATCCTCTATTATTCTTTCTGTGCATGCAGCTGGAGAGTCAATGCACTACCCTTCACTGGCTGTTCCATTTATCCTCTTTTAGTGACACTCAGGAAAGAAAGTGGGGGAGGGGAGAAAGCATTTTTATATAAGGAAGTACTGTAGGCGCTGTCTGATCTTGCTCATTTGAGTACTCCAACTTTTTAATATCAATAAATAAATAAATAAATAATTCTATGTTTGGTTTTTAAAAAATGCTTTTGTTAGGCGACTCATCTAGAACAATGTACATTATAAAAAATATAATACATCAACCACAAAATTAAAGAGAACCCATTTAATTTTCCTCCATAAATTTTTCTGTGAATATCTATGTGTATGTAGAAATTCATATCCATAATTGATTTAGCTCTAGTATAATATTTCCTAATATTTGAAAGTTAAGATCGTCAGATTCTCTACAAAAACTTACATTAATTTTTCTGTTTTGCTTTCTTCCTAAATGTTCCTACACAGAGTATTTAGACTCCCTTAAAATGAACTAATACACTTTATATTTAGAAAGTGTAATAGTAGAGTCACAAAATCCTAACAGCTTTCCTATAAAATGGGAGAAAAAGGACCGAAAGCTTGTCTTTGTATGAGAATCTGCTGTTGACTAAAGCAGATGTATGCCTTTCATAAGCATATTCAGGTTGACTGAACACTAGTGCTCAAAAATCTTGTTCAAATCATTCTTTAAAGCAATAAATTAAAAAGATTCATATTTATATGTACAGAAGAATGGGCATAATGGGTCAGAACAATGCTTCATTTATAGAGCCCTGCACAGATACAAAAATGTGGATCACGACCTGATAAGCATCCGCTCAGTGTCAGTCTCTATCCAATCAGCGATCCGCATGCCATGTTTTATGTGTATCCGTAACCACACCTGCAATCAAGCTTGGGCTCACAGTCAGCATTTTAACCTTTGATTGGCTCATTCCCCACATAGGTCCCGCCTACTTTTTCCTTTTCTTGTTTGCATTTTGCACTCTGTGCTGTCAATCAGATTTCCTTGGCCACCAATGAAATCTGACTGACAGCATGGTATTGCAAACTGCAAACAAGAAAAACAAGTGGGCGGGAAGGAATGGGGAATGAGCCAATCAAAGGCCAGCATTCTGATTGACAGTGAGCAGTGGCTCTCCAAGCCTCAAACTGCTGGGACTGAGACTGACTGGGCGGCAGACCACAATCAGAGCTGAGTTGGGGTTGGCTGGAACACTTCCTTGTTCCCCTGGATGCTGCTGACATGGAGCATAGCGGCAGTTGCAGCCATCAATCCTACCCTGGGCAGATAAAAATACAATCTGCATACGAGGGCCAATCTACAACAATGGGTCTGCAGATATCTGCACCGTGGATGCAGATACCCGCAGATCTGAAGCAGATACCTGTGCATCTGCATCATCATCAAGCCCTTTACCCCATCTTCCGACAGTAGCCTGAGGCAAATGCTTCAGAGGGAAATAATGGAACAGGACAATTTTGAATGATCCATCCCTCTGGCATCCAGGCCCAGCATCTTGCAGTTAGAGGTTTAGGAACTTCCAGAGCATGGGTTTACATCCCTGACCATCTTTACTACTAGCCCTTGATAGACCAATCCTCCATTAACTTCTCAAATTCTTTTTTCAACCCAGTTATGCTTCTGTCCTTTACAACAAAATCCCCTGCCAATAAGTTCCAAAAGTTGATTATGCACTGAGTGATGTACTTCCTTTTGTTGTTTTAAACCTGTTGTCTATTAATTTCACTGGCTGATTCCTTGTTCTTGTGTTAGGTGAAGGGGTAAATAACACTTTCCTATTCACTTTCTTGAAACTGTTCATGATTTTATAAACATCTGACAAAATTCCCCTAGGCTGAACAGCCCCAGTCTTTTTAATCTCCCTTCATATTGCTGTTCCATACCATTAATAATTTTTGAAGACCTTTTCTGTACTTTTTTGATTCTAATACATTGTTTTTGAGATCTGCAACCAGAATTGCATGCAGTATTCAGGGTATCGGTGTACCATGAATTTATACAGTAGCATTGTGGTATTTTTGATATCTTCTGTTTTCTTATCTATCCCTTTCCTAATAGTTCCCAACAACATTAGGGTGGGTTTTTTTTTTTTTTTTTGGACTGCTGCTGCCAATTGAGCAGATGTTTTCAGAGAACTATCCACAAGGACTCCAAGATCTTTCTTGAGTACTAACAGGTAAGTTAGACCCCCACAATCATTTAGGATCTACAGATGGGATTATGTTTTCTAACATGCAATTCAGTTTTGAGAAATGCAAAGTAATGCATCTACATTTCTGTTGCCCAGTCATCCAGTTTTGTGAAATCCCTTCGTAAATCTTCACAGTCATTGTCGTGAATAATTCTGTATCATCTGTAAATTTTGCCACCTCATTATTCACCCCCTATTCCAGGTCATTTTAAATAAACAGAACACTTTCCAGTACAGATCCTTAGGGAAATCCCGCTATTTACCTCCTCTCAATTGTGAAAGCTGACCATTCCTCCTATCCTTTGTTTCCTATCTTTTAATTAAATTCCAAAGGGGTAGCCGTGTTAGTCTATTGTAGAAAGACAACAGAGTCTTGTGGCACTTTTAAAGACTAACAGATTTATTAATCGCATGATTAATAAATCTGTTAGTCTTTAAAAGTGCCACAAGACTCTGTTGTCTATCTTTTAATTAGTTACTGATTCATGAAGGATCTTCCCTCTTACCCCATGCCTGCCTACTTTGCTTAAGATTTTTTGGGGAGGAATCTCGTCAAAGGCTTACTAAAACTCCAAGTATACTATATATTGACTATCCATACGCTTGCTGACATCCTCAAAGAAGTCCAATAGATTGGTACCGCAAGATTTCCCTTCATAAAATCCATAAAACCTAGAATGAGCATCACAAAGCACTAAACACCATACCATGCAGCAAACTACCCAGAAAGCCCTGCTTTTCAGAGTGAACCACCATGCACACGCAAAGATTAATACGTGTACCAGATTTCATAAACTGGATTTCTTATGTAGGTTGATACCCATGGGGACAGAACTGATAAAAACTAAAATGACTTTTAAGAAGCATCTTAGGTAGGATGAAACCACACTTCTAGAGGTGACGAGTATAACATCGTCTCACGCAAGTTCTACAATAATGTATAGTTTCTTTAAATAAAAAGAGACACACTGTTCAAATTATATGATTTACATATTTTTGGTTATTTCAGTGATCTTTTAAGTATTCCAAAGCCTTACCTTTGAAGAGCCATTTGAATACATTTGTATCATATTTTCTGCTCCCTGTTTTACTTTCAATTCTATATCCAATTGCTTTTTTAAAGCCATCAATCTGTTGTTAGTAGAAAAACGAGGGTCACTGTTTGGTGTATCTGGTGTTCTGGGACACTCTGTGAATTAAATACAAGATGCAGTTTTCATAGTAAGTCAATAAAGCTTTTCTAATATACTTCAAATATAACTTTTAATAAAGAAAAATCTTTGTATTTAAATATTTAAGATGTACAGAGATATTCTGAGACAACACTGCAAATATGCTTTAGTGGGAAAAACTTGGCGAAAGCCCAGGGACTCCTGTGCAGGGGCTAACAAACATGAATCAATGGTTGGTTGGAAAAACATTGGGACCCACCCTTGTCTATTTTTCCTCATGGAGATTTTGTTGTTTCTTAGCTGTCCAGGGCCCAAGCATAATTTTTTCAGGCCCAGTAAAAACTTGTAACACAGGACTCTTGGTAATGGGGGATGCAGTCTAGGCTGGGCCCCAGGAAAGTATACCCTTTCCCCCCTTATATGCGGGCCTTGAAGATGTCTAACATTAAAGTGCAAAGTATAATTTATCATTAAAGCCTTCCCAAACCTCTCATATCCAACTTTACACTAGAAAAAAGGGAAAATGGTTCCTGGATTACCATATTCAATAGCGATTGATACAGTCTGTGAACAGACGTACGTATCTACATTTAATGTTATTTCAAATCATCAGAAATATCATAGATGCGGTTTACAACAAGATGAAGGAACTGATATCATGAACTTTTTCTTACAGCATACATATACTATACTGAGTGATTGCTGATTCAGGGGTACTAATGGAATCACGGATATCCAGATAACTAATTGAGCAGCCAGATTACTGAAAAATTATGATTTGGGAAAGGAGAATGATATATTTTTGTTTTGGAATGTTCCTTTTTTTAGATCTTACTTCTTTTAGTTAATTTTAACAGAATTTGCTGTAGCTTTTACCAGCCAAGTTGTACTGTTATCAGCAAACTGCTGTCTACTTTCTCCTCTCGATGGTTAAGTACGTTAATCATTGGTCCAAATTTCATGTCCTGGGGTACAAACTATTAATTTCTCTCATAGGGGAAGGCAAAGGGCATGTGCATTTGTGACCTATAACTTTTCAGACGGATGACTTAACCAAATCAGATTTGGCTTTCATAGGGGAAGGGATAAATAAATAGACTAGCAGCTAGAATTTACTGAGAGCAAAACAATGTATTTTGGCTTATCTTGTTCTAGAAAACAGTCGAATCATTTTTTGATGAAACTCTTCTCCCCTCGCCCACCTTGAGGCAGGCATCTGGCACACAAAATTTCAGGTGAATGGTTAAGTTTTAAGCAACTGAAAACAAGATCTTACAGCAGAAAACATAGGGCCACTTTAACTGTAGGCAGCACAATCAGCAATGCCACTAATGTCCCTTCTCTCTCTGTATTGTTTGTTTAGGTTGTAAGCACCTTGGGACAGGAGCTGCCGTGGCTCTGGTCTCAGTTGGGACCATTCAAGCACTACCATGATACAAATAAATGAGTAATACATTTATCCAGATAATTTAAGTCAATGAAATTTAACCACATTCTTAAAATTAAACATGATGCTAAGTACTTTGTTAAACTGGTACTTCAGGAAAGAAGGTATTTTTCAGGGAGAGGAGGCACGTATGAATAATAGGTTCTCTAATTATTTAGCCACATTTGCTGGCACCATAACGAAAATGCAGGATTTAATATGTCTATTGCACCTTTGAATTATTACACTAATAAAACCAGTCACCTTACCGCAGATGTGGAGTTTTGCAATACCGTGGATTAACAGCCTTTCACCTATTGATGCCTGGGTGAAGTTATGGTTTACATAATGATTGAAGGGATTTGCTTTTAAATAGTGATTTAATTGGATGTCTATCTGCTTCACATAACTAGCATGATATTTTTGCTTTAAGCCTAGAAATCGGTTAAAACTATTGCATATTGGCCGAGTTGAGTGGAAACACACAGGTTGCTTGCATTACACAATTTATTTTCAATTGTTTCTGTCTTTTGCTTTTGTGAGAGAGCACTAATTTACAGAATTCAGAAAACAAGTTAAAGGAAGCATTTTAACTATCTTGATGACCCATCCCTCCACATTGTTAAACAAGACTGGGTTAAATATGAATCATGGTAATTTTCAGTTTGATATGTTTTTGTTCATAATATATGACAGCAACCTTTATTATTCTTCGAACTATTTTTTCAAAATATTTTCAGCTTTAGCAAACATGGCTTTTGCCTCTAAATCCTCAGTTTGATCAACACTGCCACCCAAACTAGTCATTAGTTGAATAATTGAGCTCATCTCTTTCTGAAACTTGTGCCTTTCTGTGGGGATTCTTCCTCAGATGCTAAGTGCATTATCTCTTCAACAAGCCAAGATTTCATGCAGAGAACCCAGTTCGCTTTTTGAATTTGGTGTCCCAGATGGTACTACGGCATGCTGCTAAGCTCTTCAATTAGCAGCAAGCATCCTTTGGTAACTAGTTTAATTTAAAATAAGATTAAAGTTAATAATTGTGTTTAGCTCCCTCAGTGACATGATCAACAGAAGCTCCTAAAATGCACATTGTTGTCTTTTCATTATCAATAGCTTATCGGGGGCTTTCTTCATAGAACCAGGAGATCACATCAATACTCTTTCCTTGAGCACACGAGAAGTTCAAAGACAACATAATGGGCAAGAGAAATTTGTTCCACAGGATTAGCAGCAGTTTCAAATTCATAATGCTTACTAATAAAAAGCTACAACAATCTCATTTTGGTGGCTTTTGAATACTCTGCAGAAGCTATGTTCATGCACAATTACAACATTAATCAGTGCAGACTTGTTAAGTATGGCATAAAAATGGTTAATTTTAAGTTTATGAGTATCAGATTATCTTAAATTCCATCAATGTACTCTTCACAGAAACAATACATAAATAAAATGTGATTCACAAAAAGTATCCTTTTCTAACTTTTATCAGATGAATTTTCTTCCTAAATCATTTTCTTTCATTGAAAATTTATTTTTTTTCCAGACAGCATTAGCATTTCTAATGCTATTCTCCACATGATACCTCCTTTTCATCTTCCTCCTTCCCTACACCTTTTGGTACCTACCTACTATCCCCCTTAGGTCTATGTTATGTAACAGGAAGCATGCATCAGAAGAATAAATTTATGGGAGATTAAATTAAATAAGACCCAGAAAAAAATTCAGACTGAGGTAAGAAAGGAGGCACTCAGGTGCCTTATATTTTCTTTCCCAAGAAGGTGTACTGCAGCACCAGTAAAGTAGTACCTCGCTTGGTACTGCAAAGGAGTTCTGCAAATTCTGTAAGTATACAAATAAACTGCTCAGATGCTACATGTTATTATGCCCATATTTTAGATTAGAATTAACCCTTCTGATTTCGAGTTGTAACGGCGATCATAATCCTGTTTGACAATGAAGCATAACCTACTCATATTCCCTACCATCACATTCTATTTTTGTGTGTCAGAGAGTTAAACAACATCGCTGACTGACCTTTCCTAAAATTTTGTTTCTCACTTTGAATAATGTAACATTCACCTACCAGTGAATTCTCTGTATCTTAAAGTCCTTAAATCATGATTTAAGGAGGTAAATAACTCAGTCATCAGTTGGTGGCCTATTGCTGGAGTGGGTGGATGAGGTCTTGAGGCCTGCATGTTGGAGGAGATCAGACTGGATGATCGTACTGGTCCCTTCTGACCTTAAAGTCTATGAGTCTCAGTACAAAGCTTTACTTCTAAAACAAAGCTAGATTCTCCAGCAACTCCTTAACAAATAAACCCCCCCCCCATTTTACATTGTGGCAAAAGTTGTTGCTTTGAATTATCAGAGAAAATACGCTGAACCTAATGGTAGATGCACAAAACTTTGTAGTCTTGAAAGCTGTGCTTAATGACTGAAGTTTAATGCCAATTTCTCATTTAATCCTCCTCTTGAAGTGGCTGCTGAAAATAATTACCTATGTCATTGAGACATGGAGAAATGTAGCTGAAACAACTTTTAAATTCATATACATTTCTGTAAATTAGATATATTAGCAATTTAATTTCTAACAGGTATAGCATGTGCGTATATAAAAAATAAACTGTGAATCTGATGTTCATAAAAAGTAGTACTAGCTAGAGCTAGATACTGTGCCATAATAAGAGTCCATGTTAACATTCACATAGCACCTTCCTTCTGTAAATCCTGAAGTGCTTTACAAAGATTATCTTTGCATCCATTTTAGTGATAAGGCAAGAGAAATGGCTTTCCCACATTATGATAGCAAATTGATGGCTGAGACAGAGAAAGAACCCAGGATCTCCAGACTTCCAGTCCCACCCCTATCTAATGGATCACATTCCATTTAGGTACTGTGCAGCCTTCATACATCAGTTCATCAATGTACCCTAATCCTAACCTGCAAAACCTTGTTTTTATTCAACTATGAAATCTGTCTAGAATACTGAACTCAGCAAGTTAGGGAGAGTGACTCTAGTGCTTTGCACAAACATGACTGAAGATCCACAGAGTCCATGGACTGGAGCAAATGCTATTTTCACAGCCATTAGTCGTCTTCTCTCACAAGGCCAGTCTGAGACCGTCTCCAAGTTTTAGGATATCTCTTCTCCATATTCTGAAAGGCAAGGGACAAACTGTCCCCCAAATGCATGAACACATGAAAGGAAAAAGTTTTAACCTGTAGTCTAATCTGTAATATAACTAAGCAACTACTGGGAATTCCCTAGCAACCCTTCATAACCATAACCTCTAGCAAACGGTTACTGCAGAAGTCACAATGGCTCCCAAGCTTCTGCACTAAAAGTTAAGTTTCCACACATGTACTAAGAATAGCAGAGTTTCCTCACTAACGTACTGCTGTTTGATGGAAACAGGCATTCCCAGTGCCCTCAAAGATGATGAATTTTGGGATTGGGAGTGAGTGCCTTTAAAGCTGCCAGATGAGAAAGTGGAGAACAAGCATTCCCTGAAGACTTTCAAAGAGAACACTTTTGATCCAGTGTAGAGAGTGGGTCAGCCCTCTGAATACAAAAGGATGGTGATCTTCACAATCTAGCCATCGCCCCTTACATACTGAAGTTCATATTAGGGAACCTTTCAGACAACAATTACCAGTTTGATTTTGTGATGAACAGATGCTCACTAAAACATAAAATTATGACCAATGACAGGAATTTAACACTGACCCAACATACCTAGTCCATGAGCATCCATTATCAAAAGGGGTTGTATCAGTACATCGGACTCTCAGATCTTTAGAAAGACAAGACATTTACTGATAGCATGAGGTTTCTCCTATGATTTAATAAGTGTATTAATAGGGAGGGAGCTCAGAGAGAAGATACATTTAAATTACAAGGGCAAATAGTGTACAAGAAACATCTATTTCAGAACTGAATTTTTCCTCAGTGATCACCTTAAGGATTAACAAAAGATCCCTAAGGGTTTTTAGTCTTCAGAAATGCTGTGAAATATGTTGTTAAATAATTTAAGGCTTCTCTAGAAATAACTGATATGAACTAGAGCTAAGAACAAGTAAATATATAAAACTTTTTTCCCCAAAGAGACAAATATGCACAGATATGCCTAATGGAAAAATTTACTGTATTTGTGTGACTGTCAAAATATCAAAATAATATACTTTGATAGGACAATATTGAAATAAATACTAGAAGCAAGACTATAAAAGCTCTGGATGGATTTAAGAAAAGAAATGAGACAGAAAAGAAAATTCAGAAATAGCGTTGTGTGAATAGCGAGATTGATACCAAGTAAAAAGCAGGTGAAGGCAGACAGTTGTTAGTTTTCTGGTTAATAGTTTGTCACAAGAATCTTCAGAACAGCAACCTGAAGATACAGTCTCCCCTGGTCATACTGAAAAAAGGAGGAGTTATTCTTTGCTTTTCATCTCAAGGCTCCAGCAGGAAAGACAAAGCAGCCCAAAAGTGTTTGGGAACTGCCAGTTGATAGCAAGAGGGATGGGAAGCCTCTATTGGATAACTCTAGCTTTTTCTGGAATAGATCAAAGGAAGAGTTGGGCTCCTCTTTCTTGTTGTTCTCATCCAGTGGATCAGTTTATGGTCAGTTGCACTTCCTGAAACGTGTAGTAAGCATCACTGGTGAACTTCGCTTGTGGCAGAGTTATAGCCACATTCTTCCCCAGGCCCTGTAGGAGAGGTTTACTAGTCATTGAAAGCTATTTGATCCGAGAGACACTGAAACTAGAATAGAAAACCTAGCAGACAGGTGAGTTCAATGAGAGAGACAAAGGGGAAAGGAGTAAGAAGGGATTGGCCTTAATTTTTTTAGTGTTGCTTGCTTGGGTGTGAAAAGACACCTTATCGACTCTGACCCTCTTTGAACAGTTGCAGAGAAGCAGAAAAACTAACCCTTCCTCCCCCCCAAGACCTTGAATTCAAAACTTGTTATTTAAAGGGGCTCTATCAAAACCTTGATTTTAAAATAGTTCATCTTTCAAATACCAATTGCTGAATAAATCTGCAGGGACTGGTTTGTGTAAAGCACCCAGAAAATGAGTCCCACCTTGGGCGCTATAATAATACATATAATTATTCCTCCTAGAGACAAACAGTTCTGGAAATCTCAAAAAACATGACCCCCTTTAAAGCGTTGCATTTAAGAGAGCAAGTGGGATGTGACACATGAATCCACTCACCCACTTCTGAAGTCATACTATCTAAAAATATCTGTACGGAGTTTTGAACAAGAGTCTACCTACAATCTCGGTATCTCCTATTTCTTCATCTCATCCTCTGCCACTCTAGTCCTTTGAAATGCTGTTACTAGATTATGGCAAGTCTTAGCTCATTAGAAAAATTACATGCAAGTTTTAAAATATATGTGACACCTAGATGACATACATAAAATGTTTACATTTCCATTTCATCCTGAAGCAATCCCTCTGCCTCACAGGTTCCAAAGTAATTCTCATCCAACCTTCTTTTGTCAGAGTGTATTCTGCAGGAACACCAGTAATAAAATGCATTGAACTCTGTGGAAGACTAACAAGGGATAATGCAGCACTTTGGCAGCACATCATATTCTCAGATATCACGAGTTCCTGAAATCACCTGCCAGTATGTTTCACGACTCACACATCCTTTACTTTAAAACAAGATTGATATGTTCTTTTTATTCTGTTGCCCAAACTTTTCAGGAGTTGACATTCACTTACCGGACACCCTCCATGGCATGTGTATATTTATACACAGACGCATGTTAACAATGTTATGTCAAATGACTTTACTGTCCTTATCCCAGTCATTTCACAACACGGAAAAAGGCATTTGTTAGAGGGTTTACTTTCACAACATTGCATTTTGAAATGCCAAGTTTGATAGTTTTCAAAATTAATATCAATTCACTGCACTTCCACAGAAAATACAAGTTAGAGTAGACTATAGCCCAAAACTACAGTCTACTAGTATTATCAGTTAACGGTAGTCTCCGTATATAGAAAATTCTCAAGATTTATTCAAATGATTATGCCATACAACCATTTTTTTCTGTATATTAGCCAATGAATAATGTGACTAACATACATTTGTCAAAAAAACAGGGAGGAAGGGGTGCTAGTATTTTTTTCAAACTATTAAGGCTAAAGGCTCTTAAACTTTTTCACAATGTAGATCACAAAGACCACTGATGTACCACTTGTCCACCCATTTGTAATCACATAACATCCCTTGTGGAAACTATAGCATTTGCCTACATGGAAAAGCAATATTAGGAAATTATTTTTTATAATTTGGCAGTCTTCTTAAGCATTTTAGTAACTGAAAGTAATGCGTAAGCACCACATGAGTAGCCAGTAGTCTCTATGGACCATCAGTGATATCAAACTATTCCAATTGTCATCTCAGGCAAATATAAGGCTATGTTGGTAATTGTTTAAGAAGTATTGATACCCCGGTTACAACAGCAATTCTTTATAACTGGAGGATTTCATTTAAAATGAATCAGGTGTAAACAAGGATATAAAATACCTAAGCAACAAGAAAAAAAATAGACTCTTAAAAAACTAATCTATTGTACCTGTAACATCTTCTGGATCTGTTACAACAATGTGCGCATTTAATTCCTGTAATTTATGATGCAATTCTTCCAATTTCTTGTTTGATTTTTTCAAAATGTTGTCCACATAAGCTAAGTTTTTTTTATCTGTTGTGACCTTTCTCAGGTTCTCTGCTCCTTCCTTGATTTTAAGTTCCTTCCTTATTTCACGTTTGATTTGGTCCTTTATTTCATCCAACTTCTGTTGTACCATTGTGTCCGAGAAGTCCAATTTTTGGCCAGTGCTTACATTTTCAGAGACTAGAAGACTTCTGGCATCCCCCTACAGGGAAAAACAAAAGCATAACTAAAGATTAGATGCTTCATGATATACTCTGTATGACTAAAAGCACTAGGCTTATGTCCAGAATATGTTAGACACTCACCTTGATAAGTCATTTACTAAATATTTATCTGTTCTCATGCTGTCCAACAAAGCAACAAGCCCATAAAATTTTATACTTTTATGCTTTCCAACAAATTTGTTTTAAGTTTAATGACACCTTTACTATGCCTATTTTTTTTTTTTTTTTTTTTTAGCAGTAAGAGACTTAAATACCTCTGGATTTGTCATACACATGTCCTGTTTCAGAGCTATGAGTCACATTTGTACTTTTTCACAATTAATTATGTTTTAGTAGACTAAGTGGATCTAAGCAATTTAACTCTTACAATTATTAACAAAGAATTCCTGTACATCTGCTTAGAAGTTCAATAGTTACCTTATTTTAAAGTATTTTTAAAAACAGAGCAACACTTTCACAGGTTTAGCAAAATACTGCAGTGTTTATAGATATTAAGTATTTTGGAATACATGTTAGAGAAACAAATTACAGTTTCTGCTTTGCTTCTTTTAAATTTTTATTTAGGGGGATTTAAAAAAAAGAAATAAAAGTTGCACTTCTTTTCTTGGTGCAGGTAGATGGGCAGAGTAGGAAACAAAAATACAAGAATACCTGATCAAAATAAGTTCCTGAAAAATGTAGAAATAGAGAGTAAAGACGAATTCTGAAGAAGCAGGACTGGTGTGCAGGTCACAGATGCCACACCAAAAAAGTATTTCCGAGAACCAGTTACCAGAAAATAAGACTGAGTCTTTATCTGTAGAGATTGAGATTCCTTCCTTATGATGACTAGCTATTAGTTCCCAGATTAATAGGAGGAGGCCTATAGTGTTTTACGTACAGCTAGCTATATAAAGATTGCAGAATTAGTCTAGTAATTTGGAATCTGATGTAGTCTCTAAAAACCGGACATAAAGCATTTAATAAAGGTACGTTACTGAGCTCCAAGTAGCTTCCCTGCAGATGTCTGACATGGGAATACTTCTTAGGTATGCGGAAGAGGTTGCCAGGGCTGTTTTTGAAAGGGCTCCAGTGCTTGAAGGAAGATGTATACCTGCTAGCTAGTAATAGCTTGTTCCACTTCAATAATCTCTGGGAAGAAATTTTTCCATATTTTTCCCCAATACAACAAATGTAATTTCCTGAATGGCATTGTCCTATTTAAATAAAAAGGAAGTGCTCTGGAGACTCTTCAGGTATGAAACTTAGTTTCAACCAGATAGTTTAACAAAAAAAATGGAGAGACTGAAGCTTGGTTTAGGTGACAAATCAGATATTAGCTTGCTGAGGAATTTAAGGTGGAGTCTTAGTACTGCCTTTACCTCTGTGCAATACAGTATGAGGGTGATTAGCCATCAGTACACAAATCTCACAAATTCTTCTGGTTGATGTGATGGCCATCAGGAAGATGATTTTGAGAGTGAGATGGTAAAGAAAGCACTTGGTAAGAGTTAAAGGCAGTAGCAATGTTCCATAAGAACTATTTTAAGGTCTCAGGACAAGAAAGGCTATCGAATGGAATAACAGCTATGAACCATTTTTTAAACAGAGATGAAAGAACAGAGTTTGACTTTGCCAGGGACAAGCTGAAGTGGCAGCTAAGTGGGCTGTGATGGAGCTGATGGCAAGGCCCTATAGCCTGAGCTGAAGGACCCATCTAGGATGTTGGGAACAGAAGCTTGCAGTGGGTCCAGATCTGGCTGTGCAGCCCAGATTCAAGATCTCTTCCACTTTGATTAGTAGACTGACCTAGTAAAGGGTTTCCTGCTCTGTGTTAAGGATTGTTGTCCAAGACATCCTCTGTGTGGCTCATCCAGTCAACTTCCAAACAGATAGGTATGGGGGTGTGGACATGGATATCCTTGATTTTAGGAGAGCAAATCTTGCAGATTAGAGAGAGAGAGAGAGGTTTTATGAGCTTATATATCAGGGTGACTGGAGGAAAAAAACAAAACAAAACAGAAAAGATTTGACGGGGCTGAGAAGTATCATGGCGGGACTCTGATGTGGTAAATGCTCTGAAGCAGAAGAGAGTTTTTTTTTGTTCCTACTGGTGGCAAAAATAGATCCATCACAGGGAGCCCCATCTGTGGAAGAAAAGCTTGAGAATGGAATCTATTAGTCACTACTCATGGCTGGCTGAATACTTTCTGCAGAAGTAGTCTGCCAGATAATTGTTTGCTCCTAGTAGGTGAAGGGTCATGGGAGTTATCCTGTGAAAATGGCAATATTTGCACGCACATGCACACATCCACACAGTTATTACTCATACAGTGGAGAAGAGTTATCTGTCAGGATCGGTAGTGTTCCTTTCAAGTTTGGTAGAAAGGCTTTGGAAGCTAGCCAAATCGTTTAGAATTCAAGCACACTGATACGGAGCAAGGACTCTTTCCAGGGCCATACTGCTTTGAATTTGTAGGTTCCCTCCCAACCAGCCAGGGAAGCATGTAATCTGTTGTACCACAGGAGAACGTGGTGCAGAATGGTATTCCTCTGCAACTATCTGGGGTTTGTCCACCAGTTCAGGGGAACTTGCATGGCTCAAACTCTTGTAAGGCGAGCTTGCTGGTTGGTAAACAGATCCCAGCCAGCCAGAGGCATCAGGTAAGTACATGATGCTATGTGATCTAATAATTTGAGAGTTTCTTGCTGTTTCATGATTATGCCTGAAGCTGGAGATGAGGGATGTGATTGTCAGAAACCTGTCTAGAGGGATTTTGCCTCAGTCAACCTGGAATCTAGAAGAAGATTCCATATAAATTCTATGGACTTTGTTGTAGTGAGATTATTATTTATCATTCACTTTCAGACCTGTCAAGTAAACTGAGTACTGTAAGGATTTCATTCTGAGTAGTCAGTCATCCAAGTACAACTAAACGTCTACCTGGCCATCGCAGCCAGATAGGCACTACTTCCAGGGGATTTTGTGGATACTCTTGGGGCTGTAGAAGGCTAAAAAGGTAGTGGTGATGGCCCACTCTAAAGCCAGAAATCTTCTGTGGTCTGATTGACTCACTATGAGACAATAAGTGTCCTGAAGTTGAGAGATGCAAACCAACTGAGTTTCTAGAAAGATGATGAAGGCTGGCATCACCATTTTCAATTAGAATCAGCATATGAATTTGTGTAGTTACTTCAGGTAGCTGATAGATTGCTGTTCCATTTTTCTTTAGGTGATAAGAAGTAGTGGGAGTAGAAACTCTTCTATACCCTCTGAACACGTACGTATTTTTGTGGCTCCTAGGTTACAGAAAGAACCCATTTCTTTCGGTTTTCTCTTGGTAGATGGATTTCTGAAGAGGGAGTGGGTGAAGGACAAGGACTAGAACTGTATGGTGTGGCTTTCTGTAATATTTTCCTATACCCATTGAAGTAATTCTAGCCAATGTGCAACAGAATCGCAAAAGACAGCACTCAAAAATGGAGCAGACACAAAGCTCAACTTTGAACCTGCCATTTGGACGACAATGCAGTATAGGTAGTAGAGGAAGAAGACAGCTCATGTGGGAAAAACAAAACTTCCTACAGAAGCGCAGTCAGCAGGCCTCTATTCATGACAAAAGGAAATTCTCTCTCTGAACCTGCCCTGATTGCAGGTATACAGATATCCAGGGATCTTAGTGTAGCCATAGAGTCCCTTTGGGTATCTAAACACTCATCTGCAGAGCTACTAAACAGGCTGAAGGAGAGATCTTTGATATCTGTCTGGACATCCTTAGGAATCCTCGAAGATACCCTCTTTTTGGCAAGGGCGATAACCATTGAATGGGATGCTGTATCAGGGTCACCTGGACCTGCTTGGTGAGAAGTTCTGGCTAGCTTTCTAATACCTTCTTAGAAGATGGATCTCAGGACAGCCCTCACTTCCCACTCATTCATAGCTGAAGACACTGAGGGGCAGGCCTTTCTGCAAAGAGGCCAAAGTCTCTTGGGATTTTTGTCCTTGCGTAGTTTTAGGTAGTCCTATCTTCTCAGATTTTTCCTGTGCTGCCCATACTGGTAGACCTAGGAGTCAGACGCAAGTAGATATCCTTAGAGAGGTGTGATGGTGGAAGGGGGAATATGGTACATTTTCTTTGCTTGTTTCAAGGCAGAAAGTAGAAGCTGGAATCTGTCAAAGATGATCTGTGGGCTCTAAAAATCTTCATTTATTGACACTGCCAATCTACCAGTGGGATTAGATTGGTGAATGCAAAAAGGGAATACATATGCTTTCTCCTACCACAGATAACTGTGTCTCCAATGTCTGCTGTCCTAATATTTCCTGAAAAGACTTGATATTATCAGAAAACAGTACTGTAGCAGATGTCATCAGAGGAGTGCAGATCTATCTGAGTAGTCATCTTGGAAGGGTTGAAGGAAGTTTCTTCTGGATCTCAAAAAAAAAAAAGTCGTCTGCTTCTTCACCCTGAGCCTCTGCCGCCTCTTCCTCATGTTGTTCTCTCTATCATTCCCTAGGGAGGTCTACTTCACAGAATGGCCTAGTCAAGAACCTAACTGGTGAAAGCAACTGAGGTCCTCTGTATGAAGAATGAGTATGTAACTCCTAGGTCTAGACAGGGCCCCCCAGAATTCTGAATAAGGCCAAAATGCTAAGTTAGACAGATAAGGCTGAAAAGGCTCAAAGAGAAGTTTCCTGAGGCACATCAGGAAATTTGGGTGGAGGGCTCTCAAAATCTGTTAGCAGTGAGGGTGATCTGGGGGTTCTTGTATTAGGGTAATTCCTGGGAGGAGGAAGCAAATTGAAGGGTCACTACTTGAGTCTGGGGAGAGTGAGAGTGGTGAGGGAAAGAAGAGGAAAAGGAATAAGTAGGTTTTAGAAATAATACCCAACCTTTATGTAGTAGGATAGGAGACTACTAGTACCAAGGGTTTAATTCTTCAAGTTACAGAGAATTCATCATTTACACTAGTTTAAACCTGCAAGTCACCTGTGACCCATGCTGCAGAGGAAAGCAAAAAACCCAGGGTTTCTGCCATTCTGATGTAAGGGAAAATTACCCGCCAACTGCAAACATGGTGATCAGTTTGACTCTGAACGTGACTGCTGGGACTTGCACACAGATACCTGGAACAGAATTCTCTGTAGTCACTCTGAGCTTTCTGCATCTAATGTCCCACCCTCTGACAGTAGGGATTTTTGAAATCTAGCAATGTAACACTTAACCTCAAGATTTAACATACAGTCCTCTGGCTTATAAAAAAAAACCAGCAAAAGACAGCATTTTCTTTGGATTGTTCCCTTACCGCCACCTAATACATTAATTTGCAGTTGACGTTCTAGCTAAACACAGTCCATTTATTAATTCATGGGTGTCCTAGAAATGCCAGTAAAAACAAACAGAAATTATTTGATCTCTTCTGCACTTTACAGCATAGAATCCTATTTTGAAATTTACAAAGTTCACTGGAGGGGAAGAGAAGTAGGAAGTGTCAAATCATATAAACAAAATAAAATTAGCACCCAAAGTATGCCAATATGAATTTGCAAGGAATGTGCATTTCCTTACAAAATGTAGCCATTTTAAAAAACCTAGGTCCTCAAAACAAAGTAGTTACAAAATAAATTAATTCTACACCTCAAATTTAGAAACATTGTAGATTCAAAGTATACCTGATAAATGTCTATTTGAATAAGTCAAGTCTCCATGTTCACTAGTAACTGATTCTGAATTACCAAGTTTCTAGTAACTAACTCTTTCTTTAGATACTGTTGACTAGAGAGTGGAAAGAACCATGCACTAAACAGTCTGTACATTTTAAATAGTAATATTACATAACTAACTACAAAGAGGATGTATGAAATATAAAATTTACTGTGTTTTGTTTTCAATTGCTATTAAGAGGCACTATCACATAGCAAATATCTCAGAAGGTACAATACATGGTGCAGTCAACAAACCCATTAAACCTATTGCAATGTACACATTTCGACCTAAGTGTTCATTAAACAGTTCTTTGATAAGTCCTTCAAAGTTGAATGAGATTCTCAAAATAACTAAAAGTTAGTGTTAAAAGTGGAGTGAGGGCTACTTCAAAATTATGTCTTCTACCTCATCAATATCTAAATTAGAACTCAGGCAATTAGTAGAATAAGTGTGAATAGGGCTAAACTAGTGTAAGTTACATTACCATCATGCATCACCTCTATATTTGGCTCAGTGTGACAGAATATCCAAATTCCAGTACCCATCTGTTTACTAATAAGTACAACAATAGAGTCCAAGATGTCCTATATTTTCGATAAGCATTAAAGCAATCACGAATGAAACAGCACCCAAGTACAAGAGATGCAACAAATTCAAAAGAATCAGTACTGCTTTAAGAGATCCCTGTTTGCCTTTGGTTCATGGCTGGCATAGTTCTACTTGAATTAAAGAGAAAAAGTTACCTTGTTGGTAGACTTTTATTCAAATTCGGCCCCTGTACAACACATATCAAATAAGGTGATAAGACATCCAGTTACAGCAGGCTTAACATGGGATTTTAGAGGAGTTAACAGATGACCCACAATTCATAAGTGCATCATCTGGCAATTTTTATATATCAATTCAAGTATACCACTAAGCCTGTACAGTCAAATGGGTTAGCAGAAAAATCATTACAGGCAGCAAAACACACTTGAATTTAAAAGCCCAGTCAAATCTAAAGGATACAAAACTTCGAGCTGATAGAATACAAACACTGCAAAATGCTTTGCACAACGGGCAAGATGTCATGTTTTACAAAATGCTGCTTTTATTGCAGAGAACTGAAGGGTGATTTGCCCACCACACACAATCTAGTCTCAATGTCTGTCATGAAGAGGCAGAGGGTAAATATCCAGGCTGAATGGGCACTGCTAGCAGAAAAATCTCCAGTCAAGGGCTCAAGAGGAGCACGTGCATCTGAAGTGCAACACCCATAAGGACACTACTTGAAGAAACTCAATTTTAGACTGAAATTCTGTTAACACAGTAAGCCCTCAAGGGCCACAAATGAAACACTACTACTTTAAGAACTACAATATAGGAAGAGACAGAGCTAGCTATCCTACTACAGTGGCTTAATAGGCTCAATCTTACTTGAGTTGCTGGCTTGAAGACTTGTGGCAAATTGGGGAGGTCCCAGATGATTGGAAAAAGGCAA
Organism: Pelusios castaneus; assembly: GCA_007922175.1. NCBI lineage: Eukaryota > Metazoa > Chordata > Testudines > Pelomedusidae > Pelusios > Pelusios castaneus. Next base: position 1,022,213 of record ML685795.1, on the reverse strand, counting down.
ATATTGTACCTATCTTCAAGCAAGGGAAAAAGGAGGATCCGGGAAACTACAGAGCAATCAGCCTCACTTCAATCCCTGGAAAAATCATGGAGCAGGTACTCAAAGAATCCATTCTGAAACACTTGGAAGAAAATAAAGTGATCAGAAACAGTCAGCATGGATTCATCAAGGGCAAATTGTGCCTGACAACCTGATTGCCGTCTATGACGAGATGACTGGATTCATGGATGTGGGAATAGCTGTCAGTGTGATATACCTTGACCTTAGCAAAGCTTGTGATACAGTTTCCCACAGCATTCTTGTCAGCAAATTAAGGAAGTATGGGTTGGACGAATGGACCGTAAGGTGGATAGAAAACTGGCTAGATCATCAGGCTCAGCAGGAAGGGATCAATGGCTCAAAGTCTAGTTAGAAACCAGTAACAAGTGAAGTGCCCCATGGGCCGGTCCTGGGGCCAGTTCTGTTCAACATCTTCATTAATGATCTGGATGATGAGATAGATTGCATGCTCAGTAAATTCGCAGATGACACTAAGCCGGGGGGAATGGTAGACACGCTCGAGATCAGGGACAGGATTCAGGGAGACCTAGACAAATTGGAGCACTGGGCCAAAAGAAATCTCATGAGGTTCAATAAGGACAAGTGCAAAGTCCTGCACTTAGGACGGAAAAATCCCATGTACTGCTATCGGCTAAGTAGCAGCACTATAGACAAGGACTTGGGGGTTATGGTGGATGGGACGCTGGATACGAGTCAACAGTGTGCTCTTGTTGTCAAAAAGGCTAATGGCATATTGGGCTGCATCAATAGAAGTGTTGTCAGCAGATCAAGGGCTGTGATTATTCCCCTCTATTTGGCACTGGTAAGGCCACATCTGGATACTGTGTCCAGTTTTGGGCTCCCCACTACAGGAAGGGAATTGACAAATTAGACAGAGTCTAGCGGAGGGCAACAAAAATGATTAGGCGGCTGGGGCACATGACTGACGAGGAGAGATTGAAGGAACTAGGCTTATTTAGTCTGCAGAAGAAAAGACTGAGGGGGGATTTGATAACAACTTTCAACTACTTGAAGGGGTGCTCCAAAGAGGAGGGAACTAGGCTGTTCTCAGTAGTAACAAGGAGCAATGGTTTCAAGTTGCAGCTGGGAAGGTCGAGGTTGGATACTAGGAAAAGCTTCCTCACTAGGAGGGTGGTGAAGCATTGGAATGGGTCACCTAGGGTAGTGGTGAAATCTCCATCTTTGGAAACATTTAAGACCTGGTTAGACAAAACCCTGGCTGGGATGAGTTAGTTGGAGTGGTCCTGCTTTTAGCAGGGGGTTGGACTAGATGACCTCACGAGGTCCCTTCCAACCCTAAGATTCTATGATTCTAAGACTGAATGACTATAAACACTCAAGATTTGTTGTGTGCAACCCAGTCAACCCAAGCCACAGCATTCTGATCAATTGTGTTCAAGCCATGAAGACCTCCAGGAAGTTGAGTGATTTTACAGACCTCAATGTGTGTTATGGCTTGTGGGTGCCCACATCAGCATAAAGTTCCACTGCAGTACAAAATTCCCAAACTGGTTATAAAACCAGTTTGGAAGACTCAATTGCCTTCATCGTAAATGAAATCCAGGTTGATACTGAATGGGGTTGAAGACAAGATAATTATTTGTCATTTTCTCTGCAGACCGTGTAGCTCACTACATGTCATCTAGTGTAAATCCCTCACCTAGTAAACTAGTCCAAAACAGGCACTGTGAGGGCAGATAACTGTAGTGGATTAAATAAGTTTTTAATTAATGATATATGGACCATGTCATGCAATTCTGTCACAAGCTTTGCTATGCTTTCCTCTCTACAAACACTGAGAGAAACAATATTGCAGAGAACCCGTAATCCTGGTAAAAGGTGACAAACTACACACATGGTGGAATTCAGCTGTACATTAATCATCTTTGTGCAAGACGAGCAAGCCCACACTGGAGCATAGCACTCTCACGCTGAATAACAGAGTGCCAAGGCTGCAGTGAGTAACGTTTAGACATTGGCACCCCATGTCATTCCAGCCAGTTTTCCAAGCAGGCTGTTATGCATTTTGACTGTAATTGTGTCTTGGTAAGATGGTCATGATATGTGAGAGTTCTGTCCAAAGCGACACTTATATAGATGGGTGTGAATCATGCGTTATTCGCCGACTATTGAGAACTACATTCAGCTCTATGCTTGTGCATGATGTAGGTGGAAGACACTCAACACTGTCTTACTCCCACTTAGTATTAGGCGCCACTGATGACTATCACCACCCGGAGTAGATCAAATTCAAAATGACAGGCTCTCAATCTCTGTACAACAGGAAAAACTTTTCAGGTATGCATACTGAAAGTAAGAGCAGCATTTTTGTCATCTATCTGAGCAACATGGTATTGTGTAGCCATTATGGAATTGACAGTACCTGATACAGGGAAGTACTGATGCCAACCAATGAAACTCAAATTCCTAAATCCTATGTCAGTTAGTTCTGAACCAAATAACCCGTGAATCAGGCCCTGGGGAAAACCAAATTTACTATCCAACCTACAGCTTACAATGTAGGGGAGAAAGTCTCAAACTGGTGCATGATGGGAACTTGATGCCATTTCCTCTGCTGGGGAGAAAGAGCGTGAGTTGAAGGATATCAAAACTGCAACTGAGTGAAGGGAAGCAATTTCAATTTAAAATGAAATTCTCCAATTTCCACTTGCTAGCAGGAAAGAATAGCCCTACAGTCCTGGACTGGTACTAAAGAATGTTGTAATGATCTTTTTGATAGAATGGTATGTCTTCATTGTTTCATCCAATTTAGTCACCATAAAGAACATAAACATAAACATAAAGAAGCTAGAAGAGAGATTTCTAATCTAATTGTAAGAGGTGGAGACAAGTAGTGTTTTAATTTCTAATATGCTTTGAAGCATCCATTTACCAAGTGTTGCTTAGAGGGAGCGTTGTCTTTTCTTCCCTTGGTTCTGGTTATGGAGTTTACTTAATTTAAAAACAAAAACAAACAAACAAACAAAAAAACAAAACCAGAACCACTCCTACATGAAGTATATTTGGAATGTGATCAGAGAACAGTTTGGATACGAAACTCAACTTTTCAAATAACCATGCTAAGGAGGGGAGGATATTACAACTGACAGAAAATCCCCGATTTTTTCATCCCAGAATGCAGAGTTTAGTTTGTGACACCATGGTCATATGTGATGAGGCATTGTGATTCACTATATAACACTCTAGAAGAATGACTCAGAGAACCTTGGTCCTCTTCCTCACTGTGACTTTGAACAAGTCACTTAACCCAACACCTGTCATACTTTTCTTTTCACCCCTAGATCTCTACTTTACAAAAGGAAGGTATGCATTATCATCCCCATTGTTAAGAAAAGGAAATTAAAACAGGTTATCATTCCACCTTAAGTGAAAATAGAACAGAGTTGCTGTAGCTATATTATACCTGCTTAAGACCTACTTTCAACATAATATTTTAGTGAACAAGATTGGTATGGAACACTGTGCTCTTAAGTACATATCTTATAAAGTGAAAAGATTAAATTCTCATAAAACGTGTGGAAATGGCCCCAGTAAGTACTTTATAACATAAGATAAAACATAAAATGCAAAATTGAATGTGCTCCAAACTGTATGTACGTTTAAATCCATGTAACTGAGTGGGAGAACATCTCAACTCCTATTATCTTTTGTTTAGGTCATATCCTTTTGTTACAAAAGAGAAGTCATTATTGTTCATGATCAAAGATGCAGGAAACCAGAAGGAGCAAGATTTCAGCCATTTCTAGAGCTGTACTCAAAAAAAATAATTAAAAAAAAAAAATCACCGAACTATCAAATGGTAACAAACAAAAGGCAAAGTCACACTAGCTTAAGTCCTACAAAAAAAGGGACGGAAGGAAATCAATACTTCCCAGAAGGAGAAGTGTGTGTGGGGGGGCGGGGAAGGGGGAATTATTTAGAAATTTCTCGGAAACAAGCAAGCAAGCAAACTGCATCAAGTATCTGTGTAAACCCTGAAAGATACTGAACACCTGGATTTAAATATCCATTTTGCAAATTGCATTTAAAGATACTTATTGTAGATTTAAGTGTTCACTGATTTTTCCATTTCTCCTGCCCAGGTCTGTTCATTTTTTAGGCTATTCTTATTTTATTAAAGTTTACAAGAATCAAAACCTCAGTCTGTTATATAATCTGCCATCATAATTATGTCATTTTATTAACTGTTCACAAAACATAGTAGATGTGTTATTTTTAAAAGTTGCTTTTATTCATACTAATAAAATAACCTGCAACTCCTATAGAAGCTGATAGGCAACTACATTTCAAATTTAATTGTGCTACGAAGCATTTAATTTGATTTTGAAAAGAGGACACTAAAATTCACAGTAAGAATCAAATACATTTGTTTTAAGCACAACTGTTCTCACTCACTCTCCTCACTTGCAAAAATGTACTTACCTACTAGTACTTTAACCATTCTCAATATTGCATTCAACTAGAATTGTCAAGGCAACTGACTAATATTTACTTTGAGTGGCCATAATTAAGTAGCAATCTTTCAATATAATAGCTAACATTGATTTCAAAAATAAGATATTTTTCACTTGACACATGATTAGAATGTGCTGTGCTACCAGATTCAGAAAAATGGAACGCTTTCTGGTTTCCTGTAGCATTATGAAAAGTTGCATTGTACAGGAAGGTGAATAAGTAGGTTTTGAAAACTTCATTCAAAAAATTCAATTAAACACACCTACATTTCAAGGACTTCTTTTACAAAAGAGTTGTTTTATAGTGAGCAACTTGTCGAGCTCCTCGAAGCTGATGATAGCAATTCCCACACAATATAGTAGTCTTTGATTTTAAGGACAAAGCTATATAATTGCAAAACTTCCCATCTATTGAATTCAGTCTCAAAGCCTGTTGTGATTGCTTGTCTTGAGTACTTGAACTACCTGGACTATTTCCTCCTGCCCAGAAACAAATGTGGTTAAGATCTCAACACTCACTCAATGTTAAGAACAAAAACCTGAAGGTTTAATCAGATTGGATCATTAGTTTACTGAGCTACTACGCCAGCAAATCAGGATTTAAATTTAATCTGAGTCACAGTTCTGGTCTTTGTAAGACCAAGCTGGTTAAGTTACAAATAGCCATAGTGCACTGCATTATATGCAGATAATCAGTATCAATTAGGATGTTGATTAAATGGGGTTCAATTCTCATTCTTTCGAATTATTTACTGGCTCCATCTCTAATTGCAGGACAAGTTTAACATATACAACAAAGTCTCAAAACATAAAAGGAACTTAGTCACATTGTGTAAACGTTTTACTGGAGGAAGAGCAAAAGAACAAGAGCTTTAAGAACGATGAAGTTATGCTTATGATGTAGAAACATTTCTAATTCCATAATATTTCATTGTAGGGGAACATTACATTAACATCTAACCTTCCATCTCCAGCTTCCACCCCAGCATTACGTGCATACATTTGGGCATATTCATTCCTGAGTTACTCCAATTTTGGCTAGCATTAAACTAGGGCAGGACTCTCAAGGCAGATAGTGTGAAAATGGGAAGTGACACCAGCAAAAAAAAAATTGACCTGCTCTCTGGGGGTAAGGGATCAGCAGTGGGATAGAACAACACAAACAGTAAGGATCTGTATTTGGAGAAGGGACATGGGCAGGGAATATGCCTAGATACTGTGGTAACTAGCATGTTACAGATATCTGATTCAGCACATCCCTTCAGCAGAATTGATCCCAGAAAATTCCATCCACACATTTAAAACTGCTATTCCTGACAAAAAGCACTCAAGGGAGGCCAATACCAGAAGCAAACCTGATGTGAATCTTCCAAGGATACAAGAAATCAGGGCAGCACTGGGAAACAACAAATCTCCGTTTCAGTGAATTTAATAAGGAACATGATTAGTATGTAGAATTAAAGCATACAATATCTTTCCTCTATTCTGTTATCAGACTTTGCTATCTAATGTTTAATTTAACTTGCAGTTTTTTCTGTGTGTAAAGTTCCAACATCATTTATGAATCTATAATAAACCAGTTTTTACTCTTTTGTTTTATTAAAATGCAGTTTTCTTAACTCTAATGTAAGTCATTAAGTATCATAATTTCCCATGGACCACATATGTAGTAGCATGATTGTTATTATCTGTCAAAATATAAATCAGTTCTTTCAACACATAGCCAAAAAGTTCTTATAAACTACCATAACAACAAGTTATTTGTCACAGGTTCTCAATTACTTTGGGGCACACCTTCAAGACTGGAGGTTAACCTTGGTCTCACTGGATTGTCCAATGTTGACTTGGTGATCTGGTGCTTTTTAATAAAGCACCATCTTATGCTCCATGACCAAGATCTGAAAAGAAACTAAACAAAACGAAAAAGAAAGGGGATGCTGAAAGTTAGGATCCTTAACAGCTTGATCTTCTAGGAAGCTGAACATTCAGAAGCTCCCACTGTTTTATTTAATTTATAATCAAGTTTCTAGCTATTTGCAGAAAAAGCCTTCAAAATGTGAATCAAAGGTAAATGTTTGCTTGAGACTAATATACAGAGACCCTCAAAAAACCTTCTAGTACAAACTTCCCAATTCATCTCAATAAGGTGATATGCCTAAGGATCATATAATATGGTTAATGATTTCATCCAAACCATGTAAAAAGAGGGGCAGTTATATGAAAACCTGAACAATTTACTGTGTGTGGTGTCTCATTTTTGTGTCCAAAGACACTAGCCTCAGAATGGGCTACCACTCACTTTCTTCCCTCTTACCAATCAGATCCCCTTGTATTAGGTTCTCAGGGACCTGAAATAAGGACGGAGAACTGACTTTTCAGAAAATTCTTCTACAAGCATCTGAAACTGATTTGAACAGCAGCCCTCAGGTATGTTGCTTTTTTGACCCACTTCTTGCTTGCGCACTCCAATATGACCTCTCCCAGTTTCTACCACTGTCAGGGCAATCACAATCTTGAGTTTGTGACCAGTAAGGAGGCCAATTTATTCCCAAATAGCCAATGAACACAATGATTAACTACAACAGTTAGCCTCATTGCACATTCTCTATCTCTACACTATAAACTAGGGACATGATCCCCTGTTCATGCACATATATTAAAACTAACTCTCACTGAGCTAGTGAGAGTATAAAATAGCTATGTAGCCATGGTGGCATGGGTAGCGGTATTGGAGGCACAATTTACCACCCATTTAGGGATCATTACTGCAAACCTTTTGGACTACAGCACAGTCTTACCAAGCTTCAGAATCTGGAGAACTGGGCCACCAGGATCCTCAAAGGTTCTGAAACTCAGTTAGCGTTCACCCTGCCAACCTCTTATTGCCACTAAAGTTGAAGAGACATCTTTCATCATCATCACCACACACTAGGATAAGTTAAAAAAACTACGCACTTGGAGTCAATTGCTCAATCAGCAAAATGACCAAGAAACAGAAGATGACAATAGTTGCAGCTCCAGCCTCTGAACACAAGATAATCAGTGGATAAAATCAGCACCATTCTTTGGAGGAAGCTATTGATCTTGTTTGTGTCACTGAGACCTGGTTCAATACCACCTCCAGTCTGCCCTCGCAAAGCTGGTACCCAGAAGATACTTTCCATGTTGTAAGCCAAGACAGATCCTAAAATGCACTGGGAGTAGGAAGGGCACAAGGGAAGAGAAATTAGCAATACTGCTCCCCTAAAACCTCAAATGCAGAAGATTCTCTATCCAGAGCCACACAATGGAGTGCATCCATGTGTTCTGGGAATTGAAGAACAAGAGGAAAATAGTGGGATCTTCTCCCACGAAAGCTCATGCGATAAATAAATCTGTTAGTCTTTAAAAGTGCCACAGGACTCTGTTGTCTTTCTACAATAGACTAACATGGCTACCCCTTTGGAAGAGGAAAATAGGACTCTTAGTGGCATATCGCTCTCCAGATAGAAATCTCTCAATTCCTCCAGAAAATAGACTGCTGGTCACTCTGGCAATGGAATCCCTTAGATCCCCAGTGTTCTCATATACAAAAGTACAGGGCTTGACAAAACTGCAGCCCAGCTAGGTGCCAAGGCACCTAACTGGGACATACACCACACTCTCGCAAGAAACCACTGTTCTTCAGTCAGAGCATTTATGCCTCAAAGGGAGAACAATCAGATGCTACAAACAGGCCAGTAGAGATTTTGCTACTGCTATTGATTTTACATGGAAGGTGCTCAGATACTATAGCAATGGTTGATAGTATAAAACCAACCACATCTTATGGTTTGCTATGTCTTTTGGTTAGGTTGCTTTGCTCCACAATGCTGAGGCAAAAGCACAGCATTAGTGGCCCTCCTTTTTCACCAGATATTTGGCACAAATATCCCTTGTAGTTGGAAAGGGAATACTAAAAGGGAGAAATTACAACTCAGATTATATAAGTCCCTAAACACGATTTAGTTCAAATATGATCCCTTGGGTTTTTTGTTTTGTTTTGTTTGTTTGTTTTTTGTTTTTTTTTTTAAAGTTCTGTACTCTTGTCAGGGAAGTAGTTAACATTAATTATACCAGCTACCTGGCATTCTGCTAAGATGGATTTGAATTGGCTATGCATCTTTATTCTGTATTTACATACATTTTTTCTTTTCCCAATCAGACTACAAGGTAATCAACAAAATTTTGGAATAAACCTTGTTTTATTTTAATACTAAGTAGTATCATATCGGATTTAAAATTGTTTCACAACTGTAATCTCCTGAAAGACTCAGGATGCCAAGACTGGCCACATTTGATTAATTTAATGAATAGTGGGTTAAGTATTAGGAATAAAAATGAAGAAACTATTTCAAGTGAAGTTTTAATCATCCTGAAATGACAATGTGTTAAAAAGTTATCAGTCTTGGATTAAAAATATTAACTTCATATTTTATTTATTAGCAATAAAATTCAAATATTGGAGAAAACATGTCTCCGTTAAAAGAGACTGCAGAGTCCTAAATGGGCAGCAGTTCAAGAATGCTATAATAGTAATCAGGCATGTACCATTTACAGCCCTCTACTTTTCTAGCACTGAGGCTAACTTTAGAACCAGCTCTGATTTAAACATCATTCAGTCATTAAATGTGTCACGTAATAAAATAAGTATATAAACTATTTGATTGAAACATATACCTTGCCTTTCTCCCAGCTCCTTTCTTTCTAAAAAACTTCCTCTGGAATCTGTTATTTAATGCATTTTTTTCCACTACACACACCTTCACGTATTTAAGGTTTGCTGTCAGCAGTATCTTATCTCATTTAGTGCTTCCTCTCAATTCTAGAATACAAATCTTTTCTAAAGAAAATACATTCCATTTACACTCAGCCTTAATTAAAATTTCAGTCTGAAATATAGCATCACTAAAACAAATAACCTTGTCACACTTTACACAGACAATCTAGAGAGAAATCTTTCACTGAAACAGCTCAATGGAAAAACAATATTTTAAGACTTCCAATTAAGATTGGAAATGAACACATTATTAATAAGGAATATGCTATTATGCTAATATTTTGCCAAATAGAAGCAAATAAAACAAAAACCTGAAAACAATATTTCAATAAACAGATTTACTTGAGACTAACAAGGCATTTCTATACCAATATGCTTTGGAGTTTTGAGCAGGCTAAGTCATCAAAAGCATGGCAAGTACTGAACGCAGCTGTCCAAGGTAGCTCTAAACAGTACCTTATACATCAGTCATGCCACCATGCAGCATACTCTATTACTAAAGACATTAAACTCAGGACTATTTGCTTTCATTAGTGAAGAACCATTTAAAATATCTGTTGTTCAGTATATGATGAAAATATTTTCATATTCAACTGTTAAATCACTTATTAACTCAGATACTTCATCTTTATTATCTGTTTTGGACAACACTTCTGCCCATGTCACAAGAACAGTCAGGCAGGGAAGGAAAAATATCCTATATACTTTGGTCATTATTGGAAGACAGCTTGGATTCCAAATGTGTATACTGAAGTTTGGCAACAGTAACTTTTCCTGACTACAGAAGTTTGATGTTCTATTTATTATTAATCTTTTCTGCTTCAAACAGCTGATTCATCAAGTCAGCTTTCTTACTCAATAACGTAAAATTAACTGCCAAAAGGCTTCATTAAGTCTTAAGGTTGCCCAGCGTTACCTCTGGCCTTTCCAGAATGTAGAAGGTGTCTACCACAAACCTCTGGAAATACTGACTTACTGCAATGTCTCACACACCATACACATCCTCACATAAATTTAACTCTTCCCCTCTTTTGCCGGCACTAGACACTGGGACCATGCCAAGCCTGACTTTGCCCTAAGAAAGCCTGCCATTTTCTGTCTTGTGACCGACACAATTCTACATTATACCATCATGCTTCTTTAAACACTCAGGCCCTCATTGTGTTAGGTGTAGCAAACTGCCAGACCTGCCATCTGAAGGATGTGCAACTGAAGTAGTGTTTTCCAGGGAATCCTTTTTTTCTGGATCCAAAGGGGTAGTCTAGTTCAGCAAAAAACAAACAAACAAGGAGTCTGGAGTGTATTATGCAAGCAATCTGAATAGGCGAGAGAGAGAAAAGTATTACTCCTTTTTAGAGAGGGGGACCATGGCACCAAGAGGCTAAGTTTCTCAAAACTTTTTATATTGTATTGGTGACCCCTTTCACACGGCAAGCCTCTGAGTGCGACCCCACTTTTGCCTCTGGGCCCCTGTGGGCTCTTCACTCTGTCTTCACCCCCAACCCCTGCACTGTGCCCTCCTTCACCCCTAACCCCTTGGACCCACCTGAGGAAAATTACCTTCATGCACATAGTGGCTGGTATTCCTGCTCGCTCTCTCCTCAAAGCTGCTCCTCCATACACTGCTTGGGGCTGAGAAGGCAGAAAGTTTGTGATATTCACCTCACAGAACAATCAAGGAAAATGACCTGGACACAGGGAGTTCTGACATCAACTCAAGGGGAAAAATAAATGAAGACTGCCCTATAACATTACTGTTGAACTACAAAGCTTTGTTTCGATGGCCTAAAGAACTTCGTATATACCTCTTATTTTGCAGTTATCTAACTTTCAATTTCTCATTACTTCTCCCCACAAACGTTGCAAGTTGCTGCTGGCTTTTAATGAAGGCATTAGTACTGAGGCTTTTATTTTATAATATAATAAAAGATTATATTAGAGGAGTTAAGGTTGAATACATATGAGCAATGTTAGGTATAAAAGTTGCAGGGATGTTTTATTATCCCCAAACCAGGCATAAATCCAGGAAAATTCAGACTTAAAGTTAACTGTCCTATGGTGACACTATGCAACAAGCATACAATTAACACATAATGGTTTGCAAGTCCAGATCAGATTTTTTTTTTTTTAAATGATGTGTTGATATAAAGAACAGTTAAGGTTTTTTTGAATACCCTTATAAAGTATTTCCATGCCTACAGAAACTTGAGACATGGAACTTTCTGAAAGATCTGAGTTATATTGTCTCTATCAATATTTGTACATAATGGAAAGTTGCTTAAACAACTTCCATAGACAGTTTACACTACTACATTTGTTCAGGTCAGTTTTACTTGAGTCTCTGTAGCAGTTTCCTAAGAATCTAATCACACCTTAAAATGAGAAATTACTTATAGATCTGATAGATTTACATTCTGCCATGCTACCCCTCAATATCCCGTTGGGCCTGTTTACATATGGAGGCTGTTATCTAACTCACTTAGTACTGAAGTATCTTTCCAGTTCCAGCAAATATCTGCTGCAACTTAGTTTCAGTACCTACTTTCTTTGGTAATGAAACAGGTACACAGCAGAGATGTAAGTATGCACTTGGAATGTTCAGCACATGTAGTTCTCTTACTCTATAAAGATACTGTGTACAACATGACCTTTTAAAAATCTTATGAATATCAACCTCTATAAATCTCATCTCAACAGGTATATCTGCACTTGTATGTAAAGAAAAAAACAACAAGAGTCCTGTGGCATCTTAAAAGCTAACAAATTTCTCAGGCATAAGTTTTTGTGGGCTCCAACCCACTTCATCAGATGCATGAAGTGGAAACCACAGTCGAGAAGCATATATACACATGCCAGGATGAAGGCAAGTGCTTTGGAACAACATTTTCTGGACTCATTGCCCAACACTAATTCTGCCATCTATTACTGTTGCGTAATTGATTTATATGTCAAATTAAAAGTTTGTTTCCAACCTATACAGTTACAAACACTTCTGTAATACTAATAGACTCCTGCAACTCTTCTGTGATCAGTCTGAAGCCATAATATGTGAGTGTATATACCTGATTATGCATACTAATTCTTCTATCAACATTCTAGACCTTCCACCTACTCTCTTTTTCAAGATGCCCCCCCAAAATGCTGCCAGAAAAATCATCATAAGAGACACCTGTCAACTTCAATAGGAAAACCAGTTTCTGCAACACTGAAAATAAGATGAACTCAGTTTGAAATCTATAATCCTTGTTACAACCTCTTTACAAAGATAATGCTTTAAAAATATCCTCAGTAGTGAAACAACTTCACTAAGCCATAAATGTGCAAAGAATCGTCACTATAGCCATTAATTGGATCAATATTTTCCAGATCCAGCTACCATATCATCAGATTTGTATTTGTTCAGATATCAAGTAAATAGTTTGCTTGCCTCCAAATAACCGGATCTACAATAAAGAAAATTCAGATTTCTGGGGGAAAACAACCTCACAGGATTGCAGGCAAAATAGATAATTAGACCATGTCTACACTGCAGATTTCTGCCAGCATAACAAAGTCAGTTGGGAGTGTAAAGAAGTGTGACCCCCTGTGATGGGGAGAGAAAGGAGGCTGGAATTAGCTATACAGGCAAAGTGCAGTTTTGCTTAAATAAACTACATCTACATCTGCTAGTGTGCACATGACATTAATGTAAGATACAGGAACATGCTTCTAACTTCAGCAATGTCATCAAGATAGACCTCATCTTAACTGGCACAACACAAACTTAGGGGAGATGTGCAAGGATATATCAGTACTTACCATAAACATGAAGAAAAAAGTGTTCTAAATGTACATACTCAAAGCAGCAGCCTCATAAGAACGGCCATACTGGGTCAGACCAATGGTCCATCTAGCCCAGTATATAGTCTTCTATTCATTTCTTCTGAAGCACCTGGCATTGGCCAGTATAGAACAGGTAATCATCAAATGATCCATCCCATCAGCCATTCCCAGCCTCCGGGAAAGAGCATTCTCTGCCTATTTTTGCGAATAGCCATTGACGGACTTCTTCCTCCATAAACTTGCATAGTTCTTTTTTGAATCTCATTATAGTCTTGGCCTTTACAAAAATCCTCTGACAAGAAGTGCCACAGATTGACTTGTGTTGTATGAAGAAATACTTCCTTTTGAGCATTTTAAACCTCTGCCTATTAATTTAATTTGGTGACCCCTATTTTTCATGTTATAAGGAGTAAATAACACTTCCTTATTTACATTCTCCACATCAGTCATGATTCTATAGACCTCTACCATATCATCCTCCCAGGCATCTCTTTTCCAAGTTGAAAAATCCCAGTTTTATTAGTCTTGACTCATATAGAAACTTTTCCATACCCCTAATAATTTTAGTTGTCCTTTTCTGTACATTTTCCAATTCCAATAGATCTTTTTTGAGATCTGCATGCAGTGTTCAGGACACAGATATACCATGGATTTACAAAGAGGCAATATGATATTTTCTGTCTTATTTATCCCTTTCCTAATGATTCTCAACATTATATACACATTTTTGACTGCTGCTACTCATTATTGGGAGTACTGGTTGATCATAGGATGACTATGAGTCGCCAATGTAACGTGGCCATGAGAAAAGCTAATGTGGTTCTAGGATGTATCAGGAGAGGTATTTCAAGTAGAGACAGGGAGGTGTTAGTGCCGCTGTACAAGGCACTGGTGAGACCCCATCTGGAATATTGTGTGCAGTTCTGGTCCCCCATGTTTAAAAAGGATTAATTCAAATTGGAACAGGTGCAGAGCAGGGCTACAAGGATAGTCTGTGGAGTGGAACACCTGCTTTATGAGTGGAGACTCAAGAAGCTTGGCTTGTTTTGCATAACCAAAACAAGGTTATGGGGGGATATGATTGCTTTCTATAAATACATCAGGGGGATTAATGTCAAGGAGGAAGAGGAATTATTTGAGTACAGCACCAATGTGGAAACCAGAACAAATGGTTATAAACTGTCCATCAAGAAATTTAGGCTTGAAATTAGACACAGGTTTCTAACCATTAGAGGACTAAAGTTCTGGAATAGCCTTCCAACGGGAGTTGTGGGGGCAAAAACTATAACTGCTTTCAAAACTGAGCTTGATAAATTTATGGAGAGGATAGTATGATTAGATAGCCTGTTTTGGAAATTGACTGATCTTTGGCTACAGGTGGTGGATATATAAGTAGCCTAAGCGGGGAGGGTACAGAGAATTGTTTCTTGGGTAACTGGCTGTTGAGACTTGCCCACGTGCTCAGGGTTTAACTGATCGCCATATTTGGGGTCAGGAAGGAATTTCCCCCCAGGGCTGATTGGCCTGGGCTCTGGGGTTTTTTTGCCTCTCTATGTAGCACAGGGCATGGCTCACCTACTGGTAAATTCTCTGCATCTTAAAGTCCTTAAATCTTGATTTAAGGAGGTAAATAACTCAGTCATAGTTTGGTGGCCTATTGCTAGAGTGAGTGGGTGAGGTTTGGAGGCCTGCATTTTGCAAGAGGTCAGACTAGATGATCGTACTGGTCCCTTCTGACCTTAAAGTCTATGGCTATGTCCACACTTACTAAAGTTAGTTCGAATTAGTTAATTCGAACTAACTAATTCGAACTAATTTTAGTTAGTTCGAATTAACTTAATTCGAACTAGAAAAATTTAGTTCAAACTAAGCAAGTGCCATTCATGGCACTTGCTTAGTTCGAATTAGCGAATTGCATTGAGTTCAATGGGCCAGTCAGTTTGAACTAAGCAATTAGTTTGAACTAACATGGCCACATTGGTTAATTCAAACTAACTAGTTCGAATTAATCTTTAGTTCGAATAACATATTTGAATTTATTAGTTCGAATTAAGGAAGCCCTTAATTCGAACTAATTAAAGTCTAGTGTAGCCATGGCTTTAGTTAGTTCGAATTAAGCTTCCTTAATTCGAACTAACTTGCCACTGTAGACATAGCCTATGAGTCTATACTAACAAAAGCGAATGCAAGATATTCTTCTCATACCATTTTAAGAAATGAGAGAAGATTTAGGGACTTCTTGGATGACACATTGTTAAATGGACTCCAATTTGAAATTCAGTCATTTCAAAAAGGATAAATAACTGCCACCTCAGTTCCCATGCCAGTTTTGTTTGCTTTGCTTTACTTTACAAGATACATTTTTCCTCCTCTGTTGTTGCTTAGAAGACCCACACAAATTAACATGTATGTAGATATTCTCATGTTGCTCCTAATAAGTATAAATAGTGTATTTAAACCAAATTGACCATCTGCCTGGGGTTTGGTCATATTTAAAATAATTAGGTTGTAATTAAGCAAAGTAATCAATTATTGTAAATACAAGAAATTCAGAGTACAAGTTACACTTAAAAGAAATCAAAACATATCAAGACATTCTCAGTTACAGTTGAAAAATAAAACATATCCATTGCCTTTAAAAGTCAGCTTAATATAGTCTGGGTCCACAAATACTAAAATACCTTAATCATAATTATATGGTTATTGGATGGCATTATTACATGTAAAAGACAGAAAAGTTAAGTGATCTGTGAGAAGCTTGTTTAAGTTTCCTGATGTATGTGCATGCAAAATTCTCAGTCTTAAAGTTTTATTGATTTTCTCATTTATTCATAAAATTGATTCAAGGAGGAAAATAAATGAAGAACTTTTAAGTTATCTGCTACATCCCCATACCCCTACAGAATGTTTTTTTAAGTGTTTTGTTGACTTTACAAAGCCTCAAGTTCTAATACCTAAATAAAGCAGTTTTTAAATCACTTCTTCAAAGTGTTAGAAATATCAATCATATAAAATAAATATAAACCTCAATGTAGGAATTATTTTTTGTTAATGTAATGCTTGTGAAAGAAGCTGGCTCAACTGCATTAGGAACTAAACCCACTATTCCCAAAAGTAGTGAAGTTAAAGCAGTAGTAATTAAAGCTTCAACACCCTGTTCAAATGTCTCATTCATGTTCTGCAGGAAACATCACTAGAGGTGACAGTCCAGTTTAGTCTCCATTCTCATTCAGTCTCTGGCACCTTTGCTAAAAGCGATGAAATTACCGATTAGTGCCGAATACAACAGTGGTTTTGATGATGGAGAAAAATTAGACTGAGACCACTACATATAATCCATAATACTTAGTAACTATGAACCTGACACAGATATGAAATGATGTTTTAGAAGCAGATTTAGAAGTTCACCCTTGCACAGAAAAATACATGTATTTGTATACTTTGCTGAACAGGGTCCTTAGAGATGAGATTGCCTACCCAACTATTAACCCCATAATCTGTCCCAAAGCCAACAGAAAGCATATTTTATGAAGAATTTTAGTAGGTGTTTTGAATTTACCATAATGGATATCCAAACTCATAGTATACAAAACTTCTCACATGAAGAAGATACAAATATGTATTTACAACATGCATAATGTTTTTATTACCCACCATCACGTAAGTGGATGCTGAATAAAAGTTAAAACCACAGTATTGGATCTAACAATGCAGGAAGCACCAACTGTTACTGACAAAAGAAAAGGTAGCCCAAAATCATGATGTTAACTGGACAACTGACAGGACTTCAGTTCAGACAGTACCTCAGAACCAGCACATCAATAAAACTATGTAATTAAGGATTATTTTTGTTCCTATTAAGAATTTTTCCATCTTTTAAAAAATGAAGTTATTTGGATAAATACACCTGTTCACATTTAAGACCCAGTTCTGAAACAATGTGAGTAATTTATTAGCTTAATAAAACCCAATGTGAAGCAAATTGGACTTCTCCTCATTCTAGGCTATGGTCTTTAATATTGGTTCAATTAAGCCTAATTCTTTACCACTGAGTTTAAATTTTAAGATTTACTTGTCAATAATATACTTAGTTTGTTCTTTTGAGTTAAGTGCTAACAGTTGTTTGAGGCAAACTTTTGGAGAATATGAAATTTAATTATCTAAATATATTGCACAGTATCAACAAAATATGCTTCAAGAGCAAAAACAAAGCTTGCACCTCTGTCAAGAGCCAGATCCTACATAAATTTAGTACATAAGTAACTTCACTTACATACTGTAGTTCCTGTTAGTCTGCATGAGTAAATTTATTGACATGCATAAGTACTTTCATTATTTAGCTCTGTATCAACTTCTTAATGATATGGCCTCCATTAAGCTTCACTACTCCTGAGGAAACATTAGTAGCCTGAAATAGGCAAGAATTTTTGTACAAATTGTCAAATTTGCAAGTAGAAGACAGAACACTATACATAAAACATTGGTAGTAACTTCCTCCCTGTGGAGCTGAAGAGGGGAACATATGTGGATGGCTTATCATGCAAATGGTAGATATTTGGAGGGGAATGCTTTTTAAAAATATCTGTTTAAGTTTTAAAATATGTATTTCGAAAACAAAAGGTCAGTATATAAGCTACAGAATGTCATGAAAGCAGGTTTTGCACAGGCTTTCAGTAATTCCTTTCTCTAAAAATTACTATTACTGTTTATGCAGCACAACAGGAAAGACCTGATTTATACTTAGGTGGTAATTCTTCCTCACCTCATCACTCTAGATGAGAAATGAACTGTGTAACACAAAGGGACTGGCTCTAGAAGAAAAAAGATGTTTGTTTTCCATGACCTTTCAATCTTTGGTAGTATCCTCTGATAGTCAATGATGTCAAACAGAACTTCTGAAAGAATTCGACAGACCACTCATTACACATATTTTCATTTGATAGCTACTGATTTTTACTTCTGACCTTCAACAAATCTGAACCAGTAACCTAAAAGCAAGTGCAAGATTTTTCCATATCTCATTAATGATTCTGTGAACAAGCCAGTACTTGAATTTCTCTGTATTTTATAGAAAATAAAGTTACATATGAGAATCAAAACAAATTTTAAGTTTCATGGCTCAAAACCTATTTAATCAGATATACATTCAAACCTTGTGTTTGTTGCATAAGGAATGTCCAGTTAATATGTGAAAGTTGGCTAAATCTTTGTGCGTCAAGTTCATTTTGAAACAAGCATATTTGCTACAGTAACTGCTACATCAGTTCCTAGTAAACTGTACTGTCAGCGACTGTGACTGTATTCATTTTATCATGCTCATCATATTTTGCCAAGACTGAAGTATTATCGAACCACTAAACATTACATTCTGATTACAGAACTCTAGCAAAAACTTAGGTTAGACCTGATCTGGGTGATGCTTCGAATCTTTACTATAAAATCCGTTCAGTCTATGCATTCTAAACATTTTCTTAATATTATTCATTAGCAGAGATAAAAAGTATTTTCAGCAGCTTATAATGATGTTACTGGCAGACAAAGTTGTAGATTTTGTTGCCGAGAAACTGCAGATCACCAGCATACACACTGGAAGGGACAGTTTATTGTTCTCTCATGCTTCAATTCCTTCCCCCTCAAAATAGAATGCCAACTTCATGTCACTAAAATACAGTAACATGTGTCTCATGAAAACAAGGTTATTAAAAATGGTTACTGTATGGGACTTTACACCTGAAATCTGTCAGTTTCACAAAAATGAGTTAAAAGTTCTTTCATCTCCTACACTTGCTCTTAAGATTGTTTGTTTTTGGCCAAAAGACCCACATGAACAAAAGGAGACTGTTTTGACTACCTAGAGGAAAATGACCAGGAAAAGTTCTGTCAAAACGCACAAAGTGAAAAAAAAAAATTCTCCTAACCCATTTCAATTACAAGTAACAGATAAGAATACTGTAAGTAAAATGTGCCAGTGAATTAAAGGAACACAAGCACAATTATGCATCCTTCATGAACTACACTCAAGTGCCTTATATTGGGAACCATCTCAAACTAAAAAACATTACTGCACATTACTTAATATAACACATTGTCTTATTTTAATTAAGAATGGTAAATTCAAAATTCTGATAAACAAATGAACATTTCTGAGAAAAAAGTAATCCAATAAATCATAGTTAAAGTGAATAATATAAAATGAAAGATTTATATGCCATTTTCTTAATCCATGACACTAAAAATAAATTATGTAACTTTAGAAAAGTCGTCTCTTATGATATGATGGTTTCTTTCTATGTTTTGCAGAGTTGACAGAATAATACATTTAAACTTCACTAGGATTTCCTTGTTAATTTTTTAATTCTCCCATACTGACAGCAAGCCTTACATATTTTACTACATATTATACATTGATAGCAATGGGGAAAATACAGCAGATATAGGATTTGTCTGTGTCTTTCCCCCCAGAACAACATCACTGCTCACTACTGTGACATTCAATTACCAAGTTTTCTAATAAATATTTCTTCTATTTCTAAATAAATTCAGTTTTGCCTCCATTAAGATTCACTTTTTTGTACATCTATCACTGATAACCATTTAAAGTATTGTTCTGCTACAGAGAGGTTTAAAAATGTTAAACAACTTGTGTAGCAGAAGTGTCAAGTTTGTATTAAAATGCTGACAGTTTGTTTATGAAAGGTTAGTATAAATTTTTACTATAGAAAGTCATGTTTTAGCCAGTTATTAGAGTTCAACTTTTCAGCTAGAATCTTGCTCTTTAATTTTGCCCTTATTACATGCACTAAAACAAGTGTAGTCAATAGGCAGGCTGCAGGACAAATCCAGACTGCAAGACACTTTCAAAGACATTATGAAATCTTTTTATTTAGGTATCATTGTTACTGCAGTGGAGAAAAATGTTTCTCTGGAGTCTGGACTTTGATTATACCTTGATCAAGAAATTTGGAACTTTGACAAAAAATAATTACCTTTGCAATAAGTAAATGGAGTATGTTTAATATTCATTGTACAGCCTCTCCCGCAGATACTTAGTGGTAAACATATATATATTTAAAACCACACTACTGTATTTAAAAAAAAAGATCACTCAAAGCAGAGTCTTCTTTTCAGGTACCTTTTGTTCATTTCCATTCATATAAAGTTACATGCTTTCCACTTACAGACCTTTTACTTCAGCTTATTTTACTAATCTGAAAGCGACGTTCAGAGTTGCATCTTTGTCTTATAAAAACTGTAACCACACATTTTGTATAGATTTAGTGAAGTTATTAAGTTTAAACAGAGGCTTAGGGAGCAGCAGGCGAGAGCTATCAAAATCAATTTCCTAGCTGAGAAATAATCTAACATGCAGTAGGAGTACGCAGCAAGTCTCCTAAAGATCTCTTTATTTAGTCTTGCAGTCAACACATACTGGAGAACTGTAACAGCTACACTGCTCATAGTTTAACTCCATGCTTCACACAAGTCAAGGAACCCGGCCTGACTGCTGGGTGGCTTGGAAAGAACAAATACTGTAGCTTCATTTTCACTGCATTCTAGAAGTTAATACTCTATAACTAAAGAAATGGCATGTTTTGCATGAACAGAACTATATTTCTATCTGTCCATTTTCTTCTCTGCAAGGATTACAAACAATTCCAAGGCCTAGATACAAGAAAAGTTGCATTTGATATGATCCTCAATCCTTCAATGGGAATAAAAAAAACCAAAACCAAATAAATACTTCCTACTGGAAAAAGACTGGAATTAGAGCGGACAGTCTCCCTGGTGGAGAGAGCATGTGCAAGGGACACAGCTGAAAAAGCTGCTCTATTCACATCCTCGTCTATGAATGGGGTGTCCAGCACTGACTAACCAATTACGTATTATTTCCTTCAATGAAGCGACTCGGGTGTTTGTAAACATAGATTGATGGGTGCCTGAGGGGCTGAGCGGAACAGGAAGGGAAAGGAGGAGCTCGGCAGCGGCACTTGGAAGCCAAGGGACCCCACCACTTGCACCAGGATTTCAGAGTTTTTTATCCGTTCGCTAGTTCCAGACTTGGCTTAGAGAGGCCGCTTCTGCTCATTCTCAAACAACCTGCCCAGAGGGGGGAACGCTTCCTGAGTCACTCCGGGCATTAATCCGACGAGGAAGGGAGGGAGCCGGGAAAGCGGCTCTGGCCAAGAAGATTATCCTCCGGGCAGCGCGCTCTAAGCAGGAGCCCAGACGGGCAGGGGGGCCTGGCGGAGGGGAAGGCGGCGGCGGCTCCAGCATCCCTCGCTGGGGAGCGGGAGGAGAGAGCCAACAGCCAGACCCGAGCGGGGCGGCGTCGGTCCCACAGCAGCCGCCGACCCGGCCGGGAGCTGGGTGGGGAGGGTCTCGGCAGCCCGCCTGCGGAGCGCCGAGCCCTGGGCCTGGCCCAGAGGAAGGGGCGGCTCGTCTGGCCGCGCGGCGGGGCTGGGACAGGAGCGAGGCCCGGGGGCGAGCAGGCGGCCCCGCTTACCTGGAGCTCGGTGAGGAGAATCTCCCTCTCCGCCGTGTTGGACGCCATTGCGCTCTGGTTTGAACCCCGCACCTGGACGCTGCCGCCGGGAGGGACCGGGCGGGAGGCGGGCCTGGGGCCGGGCCGCGGCGGGGGAGGGGGCGCTCAGTGCTCAGCCCGGGCGGGAGATCCGGGAGGGGCGGGAACCCCCCCGCTCATGGGGGGTCTGCACGGGCGCGACGCTCCCCGGCTGACCGCCCGCCCGAGCTTCGTTTCCCCCGCCCTGGCTCCTCCTCTTTCGGCCCTGGCTGGGCAGCCCTCGGCCGCCGCCTCCACCGCTGCTGGCTGGGGCCGCCCGCCGCGGCTGTCGCACCATTTGGCTGTCACCCTGTCGCAAACGCGTCGCTGCTTTACGGCTCCGTGGGCACGTGACGGTTGAGGCGGGTGCCAATGAACCCGCCACAGTAACTTTCGGGCCAAGCGCAGGGGGCAGTCGCGGCCTAGGGGGTGCAGCGGCCCCCACGTACCATCGCCGAGAAGCTGGGAGGAGGGAAGGTGATGCCCCTCTCTGTCGCCAACTCATTTCGTTGTCAAGTCAATGTGTGCTACGGTTAGTTTTGCCCCAGGCCCTGGAGTCCTGTGCCCACGTGGGACTCTCAGCTCTCTTTGGCCATAAGGGGCTGAGCTTCGAGGCTGCAGAGAAAAGCTTGGCCCTTAGGGCTCAGCCCTCAGCTAGTCCCATAAAATAACCCCCCCCCCCCCCAATGTTATTTTTAATCACGGTTTCAGGAAGCCTGGCTCAGGGCTTTTGTCCGCTGGGGATTGGCAATACAACACACAAACAGCGCCTGGGAGGTTGGGGGAAAGGGGGGTGGGGACGTGGGTTCAGTAATGTATCTGTGTTGTGGACAACAGTGTTTGTGCTTGGGATTGAGAAGGAAGAGCATCTCTGCCACTTTAGGGACTAGGCTCAACTATCCTCATTAACCTCCCCAGGTTAGAAGAATCCCACCTGCAAGCTCTTTGCTTCCTCCTCTCTGACATGACTAGGGATGGTCTAAGTTCAGCACCGAGTTGCTCTAATTTACCTCCAAGTATGATGGTGCAAGGCCAAGTGTGCACACTGGGTTACCTCAGTTTAGTTGGTTTCGGTAAATGTAGTGGCTAAGTCCAAACTGATATTACCATTTGTGAACTAAAGGAAGTGTGTCCACATGAGGATTTGAACCTGTTTAAAATAGTTTTTAAAACAGATTTAG
Source organism: Pelusios castaneus (assembly GCA_007922175.1). NCBI lineage: Eukaryota > Metazoa > Chordata > Testudines > Pelomedusidae > Pelusios > Pelusios castaneus. Next base: position 999,317 of record ML685795.1, on the reverse strand, counting down.
TTAGTTAAGCTGTGCAATTTATTTGTATAGACAAGGCTTAAGTGAAGCTTGTATACTCCAGTGCTGGAATTTATGTTTTCACAGATATAAAAATCAAACAATAAATTACAATGACTATTTCCAGGCTTGCCAGCAGAGATCAACCAGAACAGCTTAAGTGTACTCTTACTACTGCTGCTGAGCAACAAGGAAGCAGCAATACTCCCCAGAAAAAGCTGGTATACTGTGCAAAAATAATTAAATGTGAACATGCAGACAGTCTCTCTTTCATAAAAAGAAAGCTGTCAGAATAGTTCAACAGTAATTATATCAATCGGTACCTATGTTTCAGGGATACCTTTCTAGAAATGAGGCCTAGTACTATATAAACAATCATAGTGAGTTTAAGCTGAATCCTGTGCACTATTATTGATAAATTGCTGACTTTCTCATTTGTACCATATAATTAATAAATCAATATAAATAAATAAATCATTTGGAATATAAATATTGTACTTACATTTCAATATATAGTATATAGAGCTGTATAAAAAAGTCATTGTCTGTATGAAATTTTAGTTTGTCTGAACTCGCTGGTGTTATTTATGTAACCTGTTGTAAAACTAGGCAAATATCTAGGGGTATGTCCACACTGGAGCCTTAGGTTGACTTAAGGAAGGTTAAGTCGACCTACAGACTCCTGCGTCCACACTGGGCTTTTATTAAGTTGACTTAAGTGCGTCCTTAAGTCAACTTAATAACACTACCTGTTAGGGTCAACCTGAGGCTTAAGTTGACCTTATTAAGTCAACTTAAGCCAGTAAGGATGGGGGATAGCCTTTAAGTCGATCTGATTGGCCTCCAGGCCCCCTCACAGAGTTCCTGGCCACTCTTCCATCAACCTAGCATCTGCCAGTGTGGACACAGGGCTGTGGAGTCTCTAAGTTGACTTAACAAGGTCGACTTTAGGTCGACTTAAAGTCAATCTTGGTTAAGTCGACTTAACAGAGCCTCCAGTGTAGACGTACCCTAGGGGAGTTGTTGTACCTCCTAGAAGAAGACCTCAGCATACCTCCACTGGTTGAGAGCCACTGCTGTAATCAGTGCTGGTTAGCTCCAGCCCTCCAGCCATACAGGGGCAACTCAGTGTGTTACAGTAACTCCTAGCAACAAGTGTTTCTTTTTCTGTTAAAAAAAAAAAAAAACCTAGGAAATTAAATAGTAAAAAAAATATTGCTAAGTTAAGGTTGCCTGGTGATAGTTCATGCCCTTGCAGAACACAGAGTTCAGCAAAACACAAACTTCTGAAGATCAGGAAATAGAAAGTAAAGATAAACAACCCCACAACCTTAATTCTGTTCTCATTGAGCAATACCTCCATATACCCGCAACACATACACTCTGCCTTTTCACTGTAATGGACAGATGCTACTTGCAATTGCCCTACTCTCAAGCAATGAGCTTACATCTTGCAGAATACCACACTTGTGAAATTTGGAACCTCTTCACATGCTTTTACAACGCCTTCACATTTGGACATAGGATACCATCTAAACCTGTTCTTTCCTCTACCCTCATTAAATCACAGACTGCTGTCATTGTAACCTGCCTTGCTATTGACGGGACTAATGGCAATAGCAGTGGCCAGCTACTGACACAGTCTATGCAATTCTGTTTTGAAATGATGCAGACTGGGAACTTCAAGGTATGTATGCACCTCTTTTCTTTGATAACACACATGGGGGAGCAGAACTCTGATCCAGACCTCCTCGTATCACAATAACAGCTCTTCCAAGTGGCTACAGTTTATTCCTCCACCACTCAATACAGCTACATGTTATACAGTGAATGCAGATCATTTCCAAGGGCTGTTATCAGCTCCAGGGGAGCAGAGTTAAGGATGCATAGGATTTATCTTAACTCTGCATTTCCTTGTTTTCAAAAGTTTGAGTTTTGCTAAATTCAACCATTCTGTGCCCTCAGAGCCACCCAGGTTCTGCGATGTAGAGGTACTTTTCCAGATAATTAACCACTTTCTCTGCATAGGCTCAGTATAATCCATTAAGTCTGTGAATAGAGGCACAAGTCTTCTCAAGAACTGAACTGGGAAGAAAATTCTTTTTGGAATAAGGCTTTAATTGGATTTCCTTCAAAGGGTGTTGGGTGCCCATCCCTACTGTTGGGGTGACCCTTCAGTGTTTGAGATCCTGGTGATATAATCTGAGCCCTGGTTTGATCTCTGTCTATGAGCAAAGAATATGTTTCCAAAAATCTGTCAATTTAAAAAAAGCTGTGGTTTCTGGGTGCTGTATCTCAGGAACCTGGTAGTGAAATAGCCCCAAATATGGACCACCAGCAGAACCCTGTGCATCTGTGGGGCACTTCAAATATCAAGGCAATCCAAGCAACCATATGGATTTTATAACAGCTGGAAGAGTTGAACTTTAAACCAAAAGCAGGTTTTAACATTAACAAAGATTAATTATGACCTTAATAAACCTAAGACATCAGTGCTGCAATGGATGTACTAGAGCTTGTGCAGTGTTTCAAGGAAGTCACTGGGTTTCCAGGCAGGTACAGAGTTCTGTGTGATTCATCTATTGCAGGATCAGGTTCCTAGTGTGGCCTGAGTTGAGTCATTCCCATTCAGCTGCTGTACCAGTCAAAAGGTGCTTCAGCTGTCAAGTCTTGGCATGCAATACATGCTCATATAAATGTTACACTCCAGTCCTCTGAAGTGACAAAAATAGCACTATTCTCTCTTGAAATGAATGCATGTTTGAGTTCAGATTATGTTACTTAGACTGATGATGATATAGGGGTCAAGAGGTCTGGCTTTTTCCCTATACATATATTTTTGAAGCACACTATGTGTGGCATGTAAATAGTGCTCTATTTTTCATTTAAAGACTATGTAAAGTATACAAATCTGACTAAAATGATATTTCATTTCCTAAAGATTATTAAATAGTCTGAAGAATAATTTGATATAAAGAATTATGATGGGCCCAGTTCTGCAGCAGATTCTGTATGGGTTAAACCTAAACAGGTTTAAGTAGGTCTCTGCCTGGACACAAGGACCCGTCTACATGAAATCAAGATCAGGGCCTATTTCTGTAAAGAATATTAACGTGGATTACTTGAAGTGAAGATGAGAGTTAATGTAGGTTGATGTTTTAATGCTGAGAGAGCTAAATACTAACAAAGTGTATATGCCTTCAGAGCAAGGCTATAATCCTACAGTTGGATCATTGCAACCATCCTGAGTCCCATTGACTTGAACTCAATTTAATTACAGGGTCAGGGCTTAATGTATTAGGCCTCAATCCTGCAATGTGTTCTGCACAGATGGATCCATGGGTTTATGCACCTGGCTCATCATAGCGTCAGGGCCTAAATCTTATTGCCAGATACATAGATTCATTCAAGGAATACAACTGTACTCTCACAAAGTTGTTCCTGGTCTCAATGCTTCACTGTTTTTCCAGTCACAAAGACAGATTCCCTAAATCCTCCTTTATTAGAACAAATGGTGTCTGATTCAAAGACTGTACTTCAGCTGTCTTTCATCATCCAAATGAGATAAGCTCCCAGCAAGAAGTATTCAAGATATTAAGATTCAAGCTATGTTATCCTGTAGGAAGAGATCTACATTTCTGAAGCAATTTTGACAGCTGTGACTTTGAGTTGCCACCAGTATGGATGCTTAATCTATAAATTTGAAATTGGGGCTCTGATGGGATTGAAGAGTTTTCACCTGTTTCCTTTTGCTGTAGTGTTGGGCTCTTCTTTTTAAAATCACACAAAAAGCTTTACAAATATTAGAAAAACAGTTTGAACTACATTGTAGCTTTCAAGCCACATCCTGCATCAGAGGAAGGGAAAATGGGCTGCATATCTGTAGGGTGACCAGATAGAAAGTGTGAAAAATTGGGATGGGTGCCTATATAAAGCCCCAAATATCAGGACTGTCTCCATAAAATTGGGATATCTGGTCACTCTGCTATCTGTGAAAGTCATTCTGGCTGAGTCTAAGGAGCACATACCACAGCAGGGCACCATAGGTGCTCTCAGTTATGTTGGCCAGTGTGGAAGAGGAATAAGTCCTTGCACTCTTCGACACATCTGTCACTGCCAGCAGTGCTAGACTCATGCAGACTTTGACCTTATTTGCCATTTCATTTGTCTGACGAAGTGGGATTGTGCCCATGGAAGCTCATGCAATAAATAAATGTGTTAGTCTTTAGAAGTGCCACAGGACTCCTTGTTTGTTTTGCTGAACTAGGCTAGCATGGCTATCTCTTTGGGACTTGTGAGCTTATTACAACTGTAGGTAGTTCCCAGAACAATGGACAGAGGAGAGGCTTGTTGTGTTGTCTCCTTGTTTTACTATACACGGAGAGACACCGTTTGAGCTCTTACATTCATTTTAATAATTCATGAACTTTGTTTGGCCTCATCCATGTCTGAGTTAATGTTCTCAAGGTCTTCATAAGAAATGGAAACTAAAGTCCTGTATCTAAAAACTGCACGGATACCCATAGTCACAGTGCAAATTTCTCCACATTGTTCAACTAGTATGTCTCATTGGCTATGTCACACTTGTAAAATTAAGTCGACTCTGTTAAGTTGACTTAACAAGGTCGACTTTGTCGACTTAAACTCAACCTTGTTAAGTCGACAACAGAGTGGCTACACTTTAAGTTGACTTAAGTCGACCTTGTTAAGTCTACTTAACAGTAGACATAGTCATGCACACTGGCTTTAAGTCGACTCAGTAAGGTCGACTTAGTGCTATTCCCCGTCCACACTGGCTTTAAATTGACTTAAGAAGTTGGCTTAAGTCTTAAGTGGACTTTCAGAGGTGGTGGTGTTAAGTCGACTTAAGCTGTTACTAAGTCAACTTAAGGAAGCGCTTAGGTCGACTTAATAAAAGCCCAGTGTGGATGCGGCTTTGTGTAGGTTGACTTAAATGTCCTTCAGTCGACCTAAGTTGCCAGTGTAGATGCACCCGTTGTGACCAAGGCCAGGTCCACACTATAGGCATATTTCAATTTAGCTATGTCCCTCAGGTGTGTGAAAAATCTACTCCTGTGCAACATTGTTATACCAACCTAACCCTCGGTATAGAGGACAGGAGCGTTTTCTCCTGTTAACATAGCTGCTGCCCTGGTGGATTAGATACTTTAATGGGAGAAGCTCTCCTGTCAGTGTAGGAGCATCTTCACTTAAGTACTGCAGTGGCACAAATGCATTGGTGCTTCTGCGCTGATGCAGCGTTTTAAGTATAGCACTGCCCATAGACTATCCACTTCTAGAGGTGAGAAAAGGGCCTATATGCCTATGATCCATGGTATGTCTGCTTATATTATTAACTGTTCTGCTAATTGTGCCAAATGACACTAGGAACTAACCCTAAAAACACTGATTTTACATTGATCACTGAACAGTGATAGATGACTGGTCATGGCCACCTTTTCTCTCCCTCCCTTTATATGTCTCTGTGTGTTATCTCAGAGGTAGTAGCCTTCATATGAACTTTAATGTAAGGTTTTGAAGTCATAGGTAGTTGTTTAGTATTCTAAGATAAACAATTTGCCTGGTGAATGAAAGGGGCAGCTCCATTTTCAACCAATGGAGATTTTTAAAAAAAGATAATGACCAGGCAGCTTCACAGCAAGCTCCACCCTGCAGTCTCTCCACCATGTCCCTTAATATGCTACTTGTCTGCTCTAAGCATGCCCCTTCCCTGCTCCTCTAGCAGCCATCTTATACCAGCTAAGACTTCCCCCATTGTGTAAAAAGAAAAGTTGATATTACAGATTTCCCTGGACAAACTACTAACTGAAAAGAGGAGGAGAAGATCAAGAACTAATAGTATCAAACATAGATGGTATTTTATTTCTCATGCAAGACTCTCGTGTCTCTGTGTTTAAGACTGCATAGGGGCCAGCCCTGTGTGAATTGGAGCAGCCTCAGGGATGCTCTGATTTATGGTCTATTTCCTGTGACCTCTGGAAACAGTGAATACTTGTGGTGGAGACTATTCTAGCCATCCTGAGTCCCAACATATCCCTATTCTGTCCCCTTTGGGGGAGGAGGGGAGCAGGGCTCACATATGGCCCATACACTAGCTCCGCACCAGTTGAGAAGGCCCCCTTCACAAGGAATATTCTCAGAAGTTTATTTCTGCCTCCTTTAGCATAAGTGAGAATGAAGCCCATAGTGCCTGATCTGGCTCCCATATCAATGGCAAAATATTCCCGTTGACTTCATTAGGAGTAGGACTGGACTCAAAATTACTCACACCAAAAAATAAAAACTTTAATTAAATGCTATTTTCTTCTTATATAGCAGGACCCTGAATTTCCAAGTAGGATTAAACGTATGAAATAAATAGAAAGGTGTAGCAACAAGCTACTTTTAGAGCAAGGGGGAAATGTGGAAACATCAGACAGAATCAAAATTTCTAACGAGGGTAATTTTTAACCAACGGTAACTGAAACACAGTGTTCAGAAACATTCTTCTTTGCTGTTTGAGGGAATCTGTAAAATGTCAAGCAAAATCAGCAAGCCAGAGTTGTAAGAGGGACCAAGCACAGCTTTAATAGTGGAAGCTGACTGCAAAAAAAAAATGTAACTGTGAAGATGCTACTGCCTATCTGTATTTCTTCTGTGCCATTATGGGATAGAGTACCTTGTTAACAAGTTCCAAAGGGGTAGCTGTGTTAGTCTAGGTCAGCCAAACAAACAAGGAGTCCTGGGGCACTTTTAAAGACTAACAAATTTATTTATCGCGTGAGCTTTCGTGGGAGAAAATCCCACTTCGTCAGACGCTTTGAAGATGGAGAACTTAAAGAATGGGAGGAAATTAAACGCAGGAAAATGTATGACACAGCATCAGGTCAGGCTGTAACAGCAAATCAGAATAGGTGTTGGGATTCAAACACTGGGGAATAGCATATAGAGGAAGGTGAGGTCAAATCACTTGTTGTAATGAGAATAAAATCCGTAGTCCCTGTTTAACTCTGAGGCAATGGAGTCAAATTTGCATATAAATTCCAATGCTACAGTTTCTTTTTGAAGTTGAGTTGTTAATCATTTGTTTGAGCTCCGCTATTAACAAGTCGTCAATGGAGTGAGCAGGGAGATTGAAGTGTTCCCCTATTGGTTTTTGAATGTTGTGATTTCTGATGTCAGACTTGTGTCCATTTATTCTTTTGCATAGAGACTGTCCTATTTGTCCAATATATAAGGCAGGGGGACATTTCTGGCACATGATGGCATAAATCACATTGGTGGATGAGCAGGTGAATGAGCCGTTGATGGAGTAACGGGCTTGATTAGGTCCTGTAGATAAGGGGGCAAAGTTGGCAACGTGGTCTGTTGCAAGGATATGTTCCTGCTTTAATGTTTCCGTTGTTTGGTCTGTAGTTGCTGGTGAGTATCTGTTTATAAGTGAAGAGAGGTCTGTCTCCCAAGGCTTGAGAGAGTGAGGGATCGTCATGTAGTAAAGGTTGTAGATCCTTGATGATGTGCTGCAGAGGTCTGACTTGGGGGTTGTAGGTGGTGACCAATAGCGTTCTATTGTTTTCTTTCTTGGGCTTCTCTTGTAGTAGTTGACTTCTGGGTACCCGTCTGGCTCTGTCAATCCATTTCTTCACAGCTGCGGATGAGTATTGTAGTTTTAAGAATGCTTGATAGAAATCCTGAACGTGTCTGTCTCTGTCTGAAGGATCGGAACAAATGCAGTTATGTCTTAGGGCTAGTCTATAGACAATGGATTGTGTGGTATGTCTTGGATGGAAACTCGAGGGATGTAGGTAACTATAGCGTGCAGTGGGTTTTCAGTATGGGGGGTGTTTATGTGTCCACCTCTAATTTGCACTGTGGTGTCCAGAAAGTGGCTCTCCTGTGTGGAGTGTTCCAGGCTAAGTTTGATTGTGAAGTGGAAATTGTTGAAATCTCTATGGAAATCTTCAAGGGCATCCTTACCGTGGGTCCAGATGATGAAGATGTCATCAAAGTAAGTAAAGTAGAGGTGTTTTAAAAAATAAAAGTGTTGGCATATTGTGGGGCCATGTGGGTAACCATAGCAGTGCCGCTGACTTGAAGGTATAAACTATCTTCAAATCTGAAATGGTTGTGGGTGGGTATAAAGTTACAAAGATCAGCTTTTAAAAGTGCCACAGGACTACTTGTTTATTATGGGATTGGCCTCTGAATGTGTTACTCCTACTGGTATAACAAAATATAGTTGTCAACAAATCCATTACAACTTGTAAAGATTAATGAATTGAAGCCTGAATTCTTAAAATTAATAAAAGCCAAAACATGGAACAAGTATCTTGTTATAATCCGAAAATTTTCTCAAACTGAAGTAAAATGACTAGATTGGATGAGTTTTCTTTCCCTCTTTGAAATTTATTGCTCTTTCCTTGGAAAGTGAAAATTCAGTTATGTTCTAGAGTAATGAACAGAAGATTTTTCTTTAATGGCATCTTGCTCCTTTCAATATTTAAGAAAATTAAGAGATTTTATACAGTAATTAATCCAGATTTTCTTCTCTTCTCAGCCACTGTGTGTTGCCTCGCTACAGTTATTACCTTTCCCGATTGTTGTCTTCTTACAGTTCTCTTGCCAAGAAGATTTTATGGCTGCGTAGTAGCTAGTTATTCAAAAGAAAGTGTTTGCAAATGGCATCTAATTTTTTTAAAAAGTTATTTTACCTTTAAGATGCCTTCACATTTCATGTAAGTAAAGCCACCAGTATGTTCTCAGATTTGAATTTCTTATAACTATTTTACAAAATACACCAAGAGGTATAGAATGCACCTTCAGGTTACTTTGCTGTAAGGCATCTAGTCTGCATTCAGTGAACTTATTTCTCCTTTGAAAGATAAATGAATTCAGGATCTACTGAAGAATCTATGAAAAAAAATGTTTCAGGGCCTTGATCTATTTTCTATATCTACAACACTGTCAAAGAATATTCAACCAGACACACACAGCAGCTGCACACAGCAGCAGTGTTAATGGAGGAAAAGGCTGAGATATTTCTGTTGGATATTTTAAATGTGATGACCTGGATTTCCTTCACATTCATTCTCCTAAGTACTCTCTGAGAGGTCAATGTGTTAGCTGTCATGAAAGCAGCTCTTAGACAATTGCTAGAGATTTCTATATATAGTGAAATGAAATGTCTTATTCAGTGTACTATCTTTCTCTTTTATATCCTCCCCTCTTGTTAGAAATTACCTGGACTGGATTGGTGAAGTGAGGCATGTAAACTAAGGGCAATAACCCACACCTATAGTAATAATGCTTTTTAAATTTTTCCCCTTTTCTTCTTTCTCCAATAATGCTCAGCTCCATCGACTAAGCCAATTTTGAAATGCAATTTTCTTAAGGACTATTTGATTGAGGTAAAAAGGCTTAGCTTAATTGGAGCTCAGCTTAATGTGGTCATAATGATGATAAAGATGACAGAGACACATCAATTATGTGTGTCCTCACTATCTTCAGGGCTATGGACTAATGCTGCCTGGCAAAAAAATACAATTACCTAAAGCAGTTGCATAAGCAGCCTGATGTTTGTTCCCTTGTTGTTATATCTTTCATGATGAATAATTTTTATTAGAGGACTGTAACACACATACTGTTGACATAAAAGGATATATTTTCATAATGAACCAAAACAAAGCAACAGGTCTATTGTTTATTTTTGTGCCTGCCATGTACTGATTTAAAACTGTATTCCCTCTAACAGTGCATTTTTTCCTAATTAGATGTAGTGCATTACCAGCTGTGCTGTCACTGGATACAGAGTTTACCTACCCCAACCTAAGTGTCTTCAAAATATCAGAGGAATGTAGTTATGATTGATGCTCTTGATATTTCAGAAATCAGTTAAGCTTTTTTCACAGCATTCACCATATGCTTATTACAGCACAGAAAATTATGAATACTTCAGGAGCTTCATCTAAAACCACCAGCAAGGCAACATAGAGATACGGCTGATGCAGAGATTGGCTGGGAGGCTCTCTCTTGGGTATCTGGGAGCTGTTGGTAGGGCATTCCTGCTGGGCTGCAATTAACTCTGTAATTTGCTTCCCTTCTTTGTTGGAAGAACCTGAATCAGCTGACTCTCGATTGTAAGGCCTATCTTCTCACAGAGGCTATGTCTACACTTGTTAAGCTAAGTTGACTCTGTTAAGTCGACTTAGGGAATCTACTCTAGAAGCTTAAGTTGGCTGCCTACATCCACATGAGCAGGTGCTAGGTGGACGGATGAGAGCCGCAGCCTCCCCCGCCGCAGAGGAGCCCCAGCTGCGGGGGAATCTCCGCAGCACTGGAGCTCCAGGGGGCGGACCACCCTTGCTGCCTCAGGGCTCCAGCGGCAGGGGATTTCCCTGTGGCCCTGGCCGGGGCTCCAGTGGGAGGGATTCCCTCGCAGCCCCAGCCGGGGCTCCAGCGGCGAGGGATTCCCTCGTGGCCCCACAGAGCTCCAGCCACGGGGGATTCCCCTGTGGCCTGGCCAGGGCTCCAGCCACAGGGAAACCCCATGTCTGGGGCTCCTCTGCCACGCGGGGAGCTGGCAATCCCGTGCAGCTGGGACCCCGGGGCCCATCTCCCCTGAGCCGGGCTCCCTTCTCCCCAGCCCATCCCCCTGCCTGGAGGCCAGTTAGGTTGACCTAGGGTGTTAGATCGACTTAGGGTGTCCACACTGGCTTAAGTCAATTTAAGAAGTCGACTTAAGCCTTAAGTCGACCTTCAGAGGTGGTGTTATTAAATTGACTTAAGCTGTTATTAAATCGGCTTAAGGAAGCACTTAAGTCGACTTAATAAAAGCCCAGTGTGGTCGTGGCTTTGTGTAGGTTGACTTAAGCCTCCTTAAGTCGACCTTAATTGCCAGTGTAGGTGCACCCTGAGGGTCTGCTTCCTTTGGTGTCTTAGAGAGTATATAGTTTGAAATGACAGTGCATGTGAAAACATGGTGAAACTGTGGTTGCTATTTAATTTCTGTATGGATACACTGAGGTCACAAACATATTTTATACCTGACTATGGTACCTTTTGTCCCCTCTTTTAATATATGTAATAATCCAGTACTATGATATCGGTCCAGATTGGGTCTCACATAGACCCCTGTAGGGTTAAACTCATGCTTAAAGTTAAGCATGTGCTTGTTTGCATGATTGGTGCCTGTAAGTGCATGCATTCAACTCTAGGGTGCCTTTTCCTGCTTGGATGAAGCATTGCAGGTGATTTTGCCTCTTGAACTCCCTCTGGTGGCCACTTTAATGACTGCAGGGACCACTTCCAGCTAGTTTCTACCAGAGATTCCTTCACTGGGTTCTTTTGTGGTTCAGCCTTCTGGCCAATTAATTCAGTTCCTAGTTCAGCCCCCTGGCCAACTCATTCAGTAGTTCAATTCCCTTCTAGAGCTCAGCTCTAAACAAAAGATCCTTCATCCTTCCTATGGTCGAGTCCCCATATGAAAGGCCCTTTGCCTGTCCTGGGCTTGATTTCTATTCCTTTACTCTTGTAGATCCTAGCTCAGGACTCCTCTCTGTCAGAGAGACCTATCTCCTATACAGTCTCCCCCCACAGCTGAGTTTCCATAGCTCTGCTTCCTGTATCCAGGGTCAGGGCTCTCTGTCACCTCAGAATGATCCTCTTGAACTAGCCCCTCATTCAGGTGATTCAGCAATCTCAGCTTCCATAGAGGACTCTGCTCTTGCCATGACTTTGTTAGTAGAAATTGACTGAAACCTCTAGACCTGACTTTGGGCTCCAACAAGCAAGACCCTTAGGAATTGTACTAGGGTTATAATACCTTGTCTAATGAATTAATGTTGGGCTGCAACTACTGCATTGCCAGACCTTGAAAATGTGCATCTACTCTAGGGCGCAGCTCCTAAGGGAAAGGCTCTGTCCTATACTGGTGGCGATATCCTTCTGGGATCAGTCCTAGTCTATGCAGAGCAACCTCTTTTCAGTTTAGTAGGACCATGCTGGCTTATCAGACAAAGATCAGTAGACCCACTTGGACTTCTCCCAAGAGGAACAGGGCCACTCAAGTGGTCCAAGAGGATATAGCCCATTCTTCATCGGCCACTACCCTTTCAAAAGTCAAAAAAATACCTGTTGGTAGGTGCCTGTGTGCAGTTTTCCCAGGCCTGGTACTGGACTGGCCAAATTCTCTTGTCCTGAAACTACTCCCTTGTTGGAGAGGGGTCTCCAAACCTCACTTCTGCTACCATGTGCAGGTGCATGCCCTCACTTTGAGGGCTACCCCTCATGCCTGGACATGGTGTTGCAGGTGATTTTGCCTCTCATAGCCCTTCTGGCTATTTTCTGGACTGAGGCATCTACTCTCAGGCAGTCTTTCTTTGGGCTACCTTAATGAGGTCTTCTAGGGCTCAACCCTCTGGCGAAGTCACACAACAGTCCAGTTCCTTCCTTGGTTTAACTCTGTACAAGAGATCCTTCAGACCTCCTGGCTGAATTCCAGAAACAAAAGATGTTTTGCTCCTCCTGGCTTTCCTTTAATTCCCTTACCCTTGTAGGTCTTAGCTCAAGACTCCTCTCTATCAGATAAACCTATCTCTTCCACAATCTCCCTTGAATGTCCATTTGTTTGTCTTAATTCTGCCTTCTCTATCTGGGAGGTAATAGTTAATCCACCCATGCACTCACCTCTGCCAGGTGCAGAGCATGACTAATTGTTTCTTTCCCTTGCTTTGTAGGTGATGGAGGTTAAGTCCCATTTCATGTCATTACTCTGGTATAAATGAGAACCAACTCCAGTGAAGTCAATAGTCCTACCATCAACCATAGAGTCAGGTCCATTTTCTCTGATATGATGTTACTATGTGAGTCACTGTATTTAATAAAAGTATTTCTTCAGAAAGTTTAGTCTTCACACTCAAGACCTGTTCCCAATGAAGTAAATGGCAAAGTTCTCATTGGCTTCAATCATAGAAGGACAGGGCTCCAGCAAATAATTTTCTCCTACTAATAAATTAATTTGATTTAAAATATATGTCTTGACTTGCAGGCAGAGCTGCAGGTACTCAGTATTTGTGAAAATTAGGCCATTACATTTTGTCCCACTCAAACTAAAAATTGCATCCAAATGCTAACAGTTGCATGTTGTATCAAGCTTAATTCATTTTAATAATTTAATTATAAACATTTCAGAAATGGGGTTTTAACAGAAACTGTAACTGGCCTTTATTTCCAGCTGTTCTCTTAGTATTTGTTATAATATCAAAGAGATATGGAATTACTCACAAATATGCATATAATAATTTTCTGCTCATTTCCCTGTTCTATAAGGACAGGTTTTTTAAATGTCCTGCAATATTAAAGGAACAAGTGTGGGAGCTTTTGTATAGAGGGGGCGTATTAGTTTAAAATCTGAGAATCTACAAAAGGATTTTCCTTATAAATGAGAGTATTAATATTGAACTGCTCCATCTAGTGGCAAACTATTATAATGGATAATTTTAGTCTAATTGGTGTTTAGTCCTTTTAAAATTTGGGAGTCACATCTTTCTCTTCTTCCTAATGCATCTGGTCCCACTGATGCTGATGGGACTACATATGTGGAAAAAATGAACAGGGCTTTATCCTGCTCCCTTTTAATTCCACAGGAATTTTGCATTTTACTTCAATAGGAGCAGGACTGGGCCCTGAGTTCTTTGGTTTTTCTTCTTCCCTGGAAGTAAAAAGACTTAGCTGTGTCAATAATTAGATATTTCATCTGTATTGTGATGCCCCCCCCCTTTTTTTTTTATCAAAATACAGTTTGAACCTTGGAATTCAAGGGCATATATTTGCAATAGAACACAAGATCACATTCTGCTGCTGAATGATTCTATTCTACACCAAACTTGGTATTAATATTTCATTTTTTCCCAATGAAATGTGATTAATGTTTGTGATTTTCCTTTTAATTTCAGGATACACGAGCTTCAACAATTAGAATTCTCATGGCAGTTTACAAACAAACAAACAAACTGTAGGTGGCAGAGGGAATCCAGAATGGATGGTCAGGGAAAAAGAAAGAAGCAATAGAAGCAGAGGCCTTGAAATCCAAATCTGAGTCTTGAATCCAGCTGGATCTGTGGAAACTGTGGGAGGACATTTGGCTAAAATGACAAGCAGCTCCTTAAAGGATACTTGATTTCCCTTTCAGGGCTTGATGGGATCCCAAATGCAGCTAGCTGCATAGTGCACATGTTCAAGGGTGCAGGAGCAAAGAGCATCCCATCAGTTATAGACTCTTGTTTATTCTCTGCTCACACAGCATTCAATTTAAGCAAAGAGTACAAGGAACCCAGCTCCCTGGAGCCAGCAGCAACTGAGGCCCCAAGCAGCATATAGCCTTGTAGAAGAGGAGCAAAACTATTTAAAAATAAAAAGCAACAAAAAGACGGAAAATAGTAAACACCAAGAAAAATGTAAATGAGAAGGAAAAAAGTACAAACAGAAGGATAGAGTGGGAGAGGGAGAAGACAGTGTCTTCAGATAAACTGAATGCTAGGCTGCTCATGATGAGACCACTGCTAGTTATTATCCTGACCAATATTGTCATATTGTTTTCTTGGGGTCCTCTCTCTGTCTCTTTGTATCCCTCTGTTGTCTCTTGCCTTATGAAATTGTAAGCCTTTTGTGGCAGAGACTATCTCTTTGTTCTGTTTTTGTACAGCAGCTACCTTATTGGAGTCCTTGTCCAGGACTAGGGTTCCTGGGCACTGCAGTAATACAAAAGGATAGAAAAAAAGAAGGTTCCGTGATAGTTATTCTTAGGGATGCGGCAAGGGAACACAGTGAAGTAACCCTCTGCCAAGCTGTCTCATGTAGGGCTCAAACAAAGACTGGTTAGGAACCATTGCCCTGGAATTTATTTTTCTTGGATGTACCTCAATTTTTTAAAAAAAATCTCTTGCATAAGGGACGGGTATGTAAACCATATATAATTCAGTCCTGGATAGTTTCCAGTTTGACAAACTTTCCTTTCTTCTGAACTGAGAGGACCTTAAAGCTCACCCCTACCATACTATGTGCATTTTGTATCTGGCTCATACCTCTCTAAAGAGCAGAATGAAAACTTTGGAAACAGATTAAGCTAAATCGGGAAAAAAAAGTCTTATTCCAGAATAAGGATGTAAAATGGGGAGTTACACTGATGTAATTGTTCTGGTATAATAGCACTGGAATATTTAGGTCTGTAAATTGCTTCATATAGAAAAGCCTTTTTCCCCCCCTTAGCCATCTTGATTACTTCTTTGGGGCATCAGTTAACTTTACAAAGAGAGGATAGACAAGTGGCATTAATAACCTTCATGCACAAGAAATAGAAAGCTTGTATCATGGCAATTTGCACTTGCCCAGTGTTTCTGAGCTAATGTGTATCTCCCACCATTTCATTAACCTGGCTCTTCTCTGCTACATAGTACTTTCTCTTACAGATTGAAGGGAATTGCTTCGGTGGAAAGGATGTGTGACAGAAGGGCAGCTGGAGCATAGCAGGAAAAAACTAGGTTCTAAGATAACTCTTTGCTTGTTAATGTTCTATTTTATGGACTTTGTCTTCTTTGAACTCATGCTTTCCCCACTATTTCAACATCAAGGTATATGTGGGGATTGCTCTTTTCTACTCATCAGAGGAAGAACCATGAAGAGGCAGGGTACTATATACCTGCTGATTCAGGACAAAAATTATTCAAAGAGATAGAGAAGGCAGGATGGCAAGAAAGGCAAATATAAGAGATGGAAGTAACACATCCAAGGTGTCTCTCAGAGGTTGGAGCTGAGTTTGTGCATCTGAGTGTGATTTAGAGAAACGGGATGTGTGAATTATGATTGGCTGAGTGTTGGGAATGGGAAGGGA
Source organism: Pelusios castaneus (assembly GCA_007922175.1). Lineage (NCBI taxonomy): Eukaryota > Metazoa > Chordata > Testudines > Pelomedusidae > Pelusios > Pelusios castaneus. The sequence continues at coordinate 983,434 of ML685795.1, read as the reverse complement.
GTTTGTTGCACAGATGTAGAATATGGAATTTGGATATTCTCATGGTTGGGTGGTTAGAAATGTGAAGAAGTTCATGTCACCTAAACTGATGATTTCCTTTTTTGTTAAATGGTTGCATTCATTTTGAATTGTGCTTGGACTATCTTAACCATTAGCGAATGGTATTTTTTGTGCGAGAACTGTGGAGGAATACCCAGGTCTTGTTTTTAAACTAGTAAGGCCCAATTCTCACATGAGAATACTAAAATCCCTGAAGTCCACTGGCTGTCATTTTCTAAAACTCCTAGTATATAGAAGAGGTCCCTAAGGACAGCCAGGATTGAATGGTTGGACGTGTGTCTATAAACAGTAAATGTAAAGGGATTTGAGAAGCTGGGAGGAAGTGAAAGGGACTAAGAGAATTACCTACCAATCAATTCAACTTCAATTTCAGAAAAGATTTAAAATGAGTAATTAGAGAGTCAATCTGTGGCCAATTGAAAAGGAACAGTGTGATAAATAACAGCCAGCATGGATTTGTTCCATCAGTCATGTCAAACTAAGAATCAATCAAGTCAAACTAACCTAATTTCCCTCTTTGATAAGATAACTAATTGAGTAGCTAAAGAGAATGTGGTAGATATCACATACCTTGATTTTTGGAAAGATATTAGATGTAGTAGCATATGGCGCTCTAGTAGGGAAGTTGGAGAGTTGTGTTATAGATAGGATTGTAATATGTTGGATTATTTTGGGTCTTAAACCTTCCTTTAAAATAGGAATGCACCTAGTTTTAACTAAGATAAATATATGTCTTGTTTAGAGGTGCTGTATCCCCAGTGTGATACACAGAAGGCTTCAGACATCTGGGAATCATGAGAATAGATAAACTGTTGCCATTATAAATTATCTCATCATTTTGTTTATTGAGTATTACCCAACCTGGTCCCAGTTGTGCTCTATTAAAACAGTCTGAACACATTTATCAACTTCAAAAGGAGCAGGAGTGGTTCCTAGTGTAAGCCATATCATTCCTGCTTTACCAATATGAGTAGTAGACTCATGGGGGTATATCTATGCTACAATAAAAGACCAATAGCTGGCCCATGTCAGCTGACGGGCTCACAGAGTTTGGGCTGCAGGGCTATAAAATTGCAGTGCAGGTGTTCCAGCTTGAGCTGGAGCCTGGCCTTCAGGACCCTCCAAGGCTCTAATCTGAGCCAGAATGGCGATGTGGCAATTTTATAACCAGGGATTAACATAAGTGGTACGCAGGTACGCATGCGCACTTAATATTTGAAAAAGTGCATCGCAAACTCTCCCCAACAGTGCAGCGTACCTGGTCAGTGAGAGCAGACTATAGTTGGGCTCCACCTCCTCCCACCACGTGGGTCCACAGTGATTGGACGCCACAGCTGCTCCCCCTCCCATACCTGCTCCACCCTTCCCTCCTGGGAGTTATAGTGCTCTTAAAGGGGAAGAGAACAGCAGCTCCACCTACCCTGTACTGTAGTGACTACAAGACCTAGAATTCCCACCGGCTCTAGCCTGTATACGCCCTAGAAAGCTGTGGAGTGGACTGTACCAACTTTGGCTAGAGACACCATGCACAGATGGTCTTCTGTTCTGTCTCCCCCCGCCTCGAGCTGAGGAGCCCAGCCCTGGTTCTGCCCACCCAGCCCCTGTTCTCCCTTCCCTCACAGCAGAGGCTGTGCATGGGGGACAGTTAGACACACACTGCAGGCTGGGCTGTCCAAGGCCAGCTGGCCCAGCTGCTCCCCCCGCCCCCAGGATCCAGCAGAGTCCCAGCTAGAGCGCCTTTACCAGTCGACAAAAACCCTAGGGGAAAAAATGCAAAAACTCCTGGCTCCCATCTTTTCCCCACACTACTGAGTTAATAATAAATAAATTAAAAACCCTGAAAAAATAAAAACAGTGCTCCTTCCCTTCACGTTTCCACCCTACTCTGGTGCTATCAAAACAATAAAAAAAGTACAACAATGCAAAAATAGTGGGGAAAAAAGTGAAAAAACAAGTGCAAAGTGAAAAAAAAATGCCTCCCTGCTCCATCCTAGCATACGAGTTAAATGAAGATGACGTCTGATATCTGAAATACCAAAGTATTTCTGCTGGTACTCAATTGAGAACCTGATCTGAAAAATTATGTCAACCCCTGTTTATAACCTTACAGCTTGAGGCTGAGCCCTCGATGCCTGAGTCAGCTGACATGGGCCAGGCACAGGGTCTTTGACTGCAGTGGCATGACTCATTTGCTTCAGATTGGGAGCACAGGTGGTTTTCTTTCCCTTCCCCCCAACTTTTATAGCTCCTCATCAATTGGTGCTGCAGTGTCTTCCTGGGGCTGAGGGCAGATACTAGGTGGGGCTCATAAACATATGTTGTGAGTACTGCCCACCTCACCGCACCAGCTGGACAGGAAAGAACAATGGTGGCCTGGGCCAGAGCTGAGTTTGGAGCAAGCCCTAGTCATTGCCCCAGACCAACCATCAATACCCACTCCCACCCACAGCACTGGAAGGACTGGAAAAACTGGAGGGCCATGCCAGGTCATAATATGCCTCACTGAAATTTGTCCTCCATCATTCCAACAGAGAAAGAGTTCTGCCAGGGAGGCCTGTTCAAAAAGTATGTGTGTGGAAATGGCTGTTTGACCCTCCTGCCTCAAACACCCTTAGTTGTTGACTCCTTCCCTTTCCCCCCACTGTCTCTGGGATAGGACCAGCATGGCATCTCCCTGTCCCCACTCCATGATGAGACTGGCCTGTTATTCCTCATGAGTAGACATAGCCTTAGCAGGGAGGCACAACTTTGCCCCCCAGAATATTTCCAAAATGATGCCTTTGAGTAAAGCTGACAGGATGTTGCCCTGTCTTAAATTATTTTGGAAAAGAAAAAACAAACAAAAATAATCCCAAAGCAATGGTGTCCTTTTGGAAAAGAATTAAAAGAAGAATGGTTCCAAAGATGTAGCCATGTTAGTTTAATTCCGCAAAACAAACAAGGAGTTCTGTGGCACTTTTAAAGACTAACAAATTTATTTGTGTTTAAAATACGGGACTGGGATTTTTAATTCCAATTCGTGCTGCTGAATTTCTGTGTGACCTTGGGAAATCACTTAATTCAGTGTCTCCGTTTCTCAACAAATGGGGATAATATTTCCTTTTCTCCTACCTTTTATTTTAATTGTCTTTTGGGATTGTTATCTTTTCCAGGTTGAGTCTGTCCCTGGCTATGTGTCTGTGAAGTTTGGAGTGCAATGGAACACTGATGGATGCCAGTTGGGGCCTTCTCTGAATGTTTCTAAGATAAAGAAGTCAATAATAATAATGAATAAAAAATCTTGTGACCACTGAATTCTGTTTTCCTATTTGATTTTCCTTTTTTGTTCTCTGCTGCAAAATAAGATAGTTGGGTGATTTTAGTATATTTGCCATAGATGCCAAGGGGTGTTTCCTTCGTTTTAGCTTTGACTCTAGCTGTCTCATGTTGTCTTTCAGTAATATATAGGTGTCTCAGTAATCTAGAAGTCTGGTTTGCTCTTTAAAGAAATAGTCTGTTTTCAGAGCACACCTCAGTTCATTAGGACTGTTCTCCATCTTTTAGTACAGGCTTCATCCTGCCTACCAGGTTCGAGAGCAGTGAACCACAGTTGTGTTATAAACTCCATAGAACAGAGGTTTTCAGTAGAAATGCTGACATAAACTTAACTTAGAGGGCTCTAGTGTTTACTGCGGCAATATCTAGAGATACTCCTCGGGAGAAAAATGTAATTTTTAAAGTTGAGCTTCTTATTCCTTTTTAATTAGAAATTTATGTCTAACAAAAGGTGTTATGCAATTTTACTCGTGCACAAAAGGCCTTTTAAGAAAATAAAATTGAATAAGCCTACTTTAACACCAGAAGATTCAATGTATTTTTAAATGCAATTGTTTTAATGAAAAATATTTCTATTATATTATGTGCACTTTTGTGTCTTTTTAAAAAAATATAATGACTGTTTAATCCAAGCCAAAATCAGCAGTAATAACATGATATACAATGTTATTTTGAAAACCCCATAGCCTGCTAATGTACAGTTTGTTGTTAGTGCAGAGGTAGAATTTAATAATCTGTGGAAAATAAGAACTCTATTCATAGGAGGTGCTACTAATTGGCAGCACACATGCACTTCTGTTCAATGTATATAAGGAAGGTGGGACTTGCATATGGTTGCAAAGAGCTAGTAATGTATAACAAATTTGACCTCAAGTTAATAGCGTTCCAAATCATTGTGGCTTATGTAACTAAGGGCCCAATAATGCAAACATTCTGAATAGCTAGAGCAGCACTAACTAGCATGAATCTGACTGACTTTTTTTTGTTTGTTTGTTTGTTTGTTTTTCCAAATTCTCCCTTTAAATAGGTACAGTGATCACTGGAGTCAGCACTAAAACCTATAATGTTTGCAGAATCGGGTTTTTAGGAAGTGATCTTTGGAGCTTCTCTTTGTGGGTGGACTGATGTGCGAAATCATAGACCTATTGACATTAGCGTGGTTCCTCATGGGTCTATGGGGCTGCTTGCATAGTGCAGCATCCAGCATAAGACCCTTAGTGTTCAGCTCTGTCAAGCTGCACTTGGATTTAGCACTGCCAGGAATTATTCACTAAGAAAAATAAGATGGAAGATGTTTAGTTTGAGTCTGATGTCATCGAACTCCTGCCATTCAATCACCCAAAAAGACAGTTCTGAAAATGTTGTCAGAGGCAGCAACATTTTTATTTAATAAATGGTTTATTTTTGTAATCTATAAAACACGCTAATTAAAATAATCCTCTGGTACATGTACAATAACTATTTGAGAGGGCCAACGTTTTAAAAATACTAATGAAGAATGAGGGCAAGTTGCAAAATTTTCTAAGGTTGAATAAAATCTGACTCTAAAGAAAAGCAGAATCCAGAGATGAGGCTCTTCCAATGAAAATGCTCTGCCATCAGTCCCAGCACATGTAAGTCGCAAGCAGTTTAGTTGTTCTCAATTGCTATCATGGTTCCTTGTTATATTATTATTATTATTATTTACATAGAGTGGGATTTTCAAAAGTATGTAGCATGGCCTAATTTCATTCCACTGAAGTAAATGGGAATCTGGTCTTTGACTTTAGTGAGAACAGAGTTAGTTCAGTGTCTTTTGATAATCCCATTCCTAATGCTCCTGCATGTCTATAAATTATAAACTCATAGTACAATGCACCAAGAAGGAAACAGCTCAAGGCATTTTTTAAAACCCTCTTCCTCTTTGCTTTTTCTTAAATAACATTTGGCTATTTGAATTTCTACTGCTTGAATCTGTCATATAGTTCTTTAACCCTTGCCTATATTCCTTTGTCTGCACTGGTTTCTAACCCTATCTTATTTTTATTTTTTTCAATCGTTGTTTGACAATGTATTGGCACATTAAAGGTGCAAAGAAAGCTGCAGCTATTCAAAAGGAATGTGGATATTTATTATACCAACAGCCATCTCATGACAAATTTAAAAATAGAAAGAATGAGCAAGAAAGAGCGAGAACTTGCTCAAATACACAGTATTGTAGGCTCAAGTTCTGGAGGTCTGTTTGTCTGTCTTTCACTTAGATCACTGGCTAGGGGAATTCATGGTGGGAATTCAACCCCCATTGCCACCATAAAACCTCTTTATTTTCTGACCAACTAACCATTAGGAAATTCCCTTGTTTTAACCCTTTATAGGAGTTTTTCCCAGCATGCTGTCCTGATTAACTGGCCTTTTAAATCTGGGCAAGACAATCTGCCTCATTCTGAAGTTTTGCACAGACTGTGGCACCCCCACCCTTCAGTGACTCGCTTCATGGCTGTCTGTAGTTTAGGGTGTATTTTTCTAGCTTTTTGCCTTGAGATGGAGGCACATCCTCCTGAACCTCTATTCATTTTTTCCACTTATGTTGAATTAGTCATTTTTTGTTTGTGGATTCACTTTGTCTTTGATATTAACCTGGATAAACTCTCCCTCTTTCAGTCACTAAAATAGAAAGATGTAGATGAAGTCTACTATCCAACACATTAATTTAAGAACTACTGGAAAGCATTCAGTAAAGGGTTTGCTCCTTAAAAATGCTGGCTCAGGATCTCGACACTGAAGTCCTCTCTTTATCCACTGAACAGGTGCAGTATAGGAAGAGTCAGCATAAGCTTCCACTTCACCACGCCTGCTTCCTGTGAAGAAGATGTCTGCTATCCAAATAACAAGATTAAAGTGATTGAGCATGAAGTAAATACAAACTTCAACTGGTATTTCATTCTGAAAACCAATCTGAGCATAAGATAACTTCTAATGGAAGACCTTTTATAAATTGACCCATACCCAGAGTTTTGTCAATCCAAGGTCAGTCAGAAATTCAAAATTATGTTTTATCTGAGCATTTGCAACAACCTATTCACATTTATAAACATATTTTTAGTAAAAGCTACTAGCTACACACAGTTTATTTTATTTGTATATCTTTACATAGGTTGTTCCAGTTGTGTTGGTCCCGGCCAGGATAGGAGAGAGAGACAAGATAGTGAGGTGATATTTTTATTGGACCAACTTCCTTTGGTGGAAGGTGCAAGTGTTCAAGATTGAAAAAAAGCCCTACGATGCTGTCATATTCCATTTTCTCAGTTTGCAAGGAAAAAGGCATTTTTCCTAAGAATAAGATCTGCACACTCAACAAAGGAAGACCCAGTCACTGGCTCAAAGAGTTCGCAATCTATAGAAAAGTGCCTTTTATGAGCCTCTCATTTAAATTGCATAGAAGTTGGAAATATACATTGTTTAAAGTTGATTAAAAATCTTACTGGGAATTTGGGTGCATTGGCATTAGCTATTCACTAGGGCTATGTCTACACTTACCAAAGTTAGTTCGAATTAGTTAATTTGAACTAACTAATTTGAACTAATTTTAGTTAGTTTGAATTAACTTAATTCAAACTAGCATGGCCCCACTAGAATGCTAGTTTGAACTAAGCTAGTGCCATGTATGGTGCTTGCTTAGTTCGAATTAGTCAGTTGCATTAAGCTCAATGTGCTGGTTAGTTCGAACCAAGCAGTTAGTTTGAACTAACATGTCCACATTGACTTCATTTGAACTAACTAGTTTGAATTAAGGGTTAGTTCGAAGTAAAACGAGGTTTTACAAACTAACTTTTCCTTAATTCGATTTAAGGAACTGCTTAAGTCAAATTAAGGAAACTCAAGTGTAGACACAGAGTAAATTAAGTTGACTTAAGCCTGCTTAAGTCAACTTCATTTACTAGTGTAGACGTACCCTAGGAGGCCCATGTTATACACCCATATAAAATCATGGAGAGAAACAATGTAATTCTCCCTATTGGGTTTGTATGCACAGCCTCCTCAGATAACAGGAGAATAGGGTTTGCAGTGCAGTCAGGCCAAAAAATCAGTTACAGAGACCAAGGCATCTTCAAGAACCCCTTCCCTTAACCCTGTGGATGTGTGGAAGGACTTACTTCTCTCAGGAACCCCCTCTAATCATGGCAGCATGGCTAGCTCCTGCCAGCATCTACACTCTGTGACCCTTCCTGATGGGGCCCACAGGGCATGAAGGATGAGTTAATGTTGCTTCAAGCCATGTTAATTAATCCATTTTTAAGGTAGATTTTTTGCCTACAGTGGAGTGGGGAAAACATGATTCAGAAGGTGGGTTCTCCCTGGTTTTCCTCAAGCTCTGCCCATACTCTTATGCTCTGGCTACCTTGGGGGAGAAACGTCCTACGTTTCCCACCCTAACAGCAATTGTCAATACTTTTGCTCCTCCCCAGTAGACTCTGTACCCTCAGGGAAGGAAAAGAGGCAATGTGTATTCTGCACATCTCTTTATTTCTGTTTTGTGTAGAATAATCTAAAATTAATAATTAAAAATTTGCTCTGGAAGTTACTTGTAAAATCTGCTACTTTTACCACTCTGGTTTTCAATATAAAATACGCTGATAGCTGTAAAGGGACACTGGCAGTTTAAGACCTTGATTCAGGAAATCATGTAAACACATGCTTAGCTTTAAGCCTATGGCTATGGAGATCATAGGGTGGTACTGGCCTTTTAAGAGGCCAGTGCACCTGTGACTAGTTAACTGGCTGTCCTGAGCCAGGCTTAAGAAAGGACACCTGAGAAGAATCCAATATAGGAGTGTGGGTGAGAGTTACTGAGGGAGACAGGAAACAACAAGGAAGAAGTGATAGATGTGTAGCTTACCTTCATGAGAGAAAACAGAGAAAAAGAGCTGAGTTTGGATGAGAATTCACTCATGAAAGCTGGGGAGCCCCGATGAGTGGCAGGCTCAGGCAGTGACTGCTGTTAAAGATCCAGTCTGGTCCGGGGAAGCTGAGACTTGAAGTGCATCCCCTGAGAAGAGGTAGGGCTCACAGGCAGGGATGCTTGGGCAGGGGAATGCTGCAAGAGGGGAAGCCCTTTGGGTGAAGGCCTGGGTAGGAGGGTTGTGGGAGGAGGTCAGGTACAAATGCATAGTGCTGGAGGGACATTCCCTGAAGAGTAAAATGCCCTGGGAAGTGGAACCCTATAGGAAACTCTCTACTGTGAGAACTGACTTGGGGTTTGTGGCAAAGGAGTTATAGGACTAGCCAGTCTTCCAGGCAGGGATGCCTGGAAAGTGCAGTCCTGGATAAAGTGCAAAAGGATTGAAATGCTGCTATTGACTTCTGAGTGGATGACTGGAGGTGATGTCCCTTGAGGGGGGAATGGAAAAATCATTGTAACTTTATATGCTTGTGGAAACTGGACAATGGTTTGTATTACAGAGGTTTGGGGAAATCACTGCCCTGGAGTATATGAATAAACTATGTCCAGAGGAAAGCTTTGTATTGGGCACTAAGAGTTTAGGTTCATTCTGAAGATGGAAGAAAGGGAACACCGAGGCAGGCATACTTGCTGTGCTGTGGCACTCCAGTGGGGGTGGTTCCCTATAACTGGATGCTTTCCTGAATCAGATCTGAATTTGGCCCACAATCTTAACTACTGTGACAAAGAAGAGTTCTCGTATTAAAACCTAAGACAGGAGTATTTCCATTTTTAAAACTGCAGTGAAAACAGTTGTTTTAAAATAAACATTCTGTACCCTATTTGAAACCCAAACATCTCAGCACTGAAAACCTAAAAGTAAACTAACAAAATGAAATAAGCATCATTAATATTCACAATTTAACTTGCAAACAGTAAATAAAGCATAGAGACAAGTAAAGTGGATTATTAAAACTGCTCCCTTTAAATAGTGAATGGGCATTATTCGTAATATAGGCAAATCCCTTTTTTACAATACACGATTGCTAAATTGTGTTCCATTGCTAAAGTGAGTTCCATAAAATTTTTTTATGTGGCTGTTGCTTTGCCTCTTTAATTGCTTTAGTTGCGTATCCAAGGCTTTATTATAAGGCTCTAATCTACCAGTATTTTTTTTTATTCAGAGCCATCACAAATGGTTATGAAGGGAATAATATTCACTTTCCTGCTTGATGGATGATAAAACTTACCGAGTGAATATCTCTTTGGCAGTGTAAGTTTAGTATGATAAAGACGACTCCAAACGCACATTCATCCTATGCACTGTTATACTATAATTCAGAATATTTCTTTTCTTATAATTCAGTGAATAAAATCTGTTATTTGACCACAGCCAGCTAACAGAAATGAAATTCTTCATGATGCCTTTTCACAGGGAAAAATGCAGAAAAAGCTAATATGCACAGAAATATATACAGTTGGGCTCGATCCTGTAAATCTTTACTTGTGACCATTCCTTCTGCAAACAGCCATTTCTCATGAGTCGTGCCATTGGCTTCAGTTGGACTGCTTGAATGCAGACACAGGTTTTTGCAAGATTGGGTTAACAGGACCTACTACATTTCCTTTTAAAGTCAATGGAAAACATTCCACTAACTTCAGTGAGAGTTGGACCAGCCCCATAATGAGTCCTGAATAAGTTGCAATATAGCATTTTACTACAGCTGCTTGAAAAGTCTTTGTCACAAAGAAGGGGATGATCAGCCAAAGCAAATGTTCAGACCTCACATCAGAGCAGCTGCCTACCAATGAACTGTTATAGGCAAAAGGAAGCTAGATATTAATCTGATCCTGTACTCTTGGAGGTCATGTCCATTGTGGATCCAGATAACCAGTGTCTACTGCTACAATGCGTTATGTTCATTTGTGGATTGCGGGGGGGGCAGGGAGGGCAAACTTTCCAAATTGCACAGGGCCAGATTTTCATGTTCTTTCTGTCCACAGCTTGGCCAGGCTTTCCGAAGTGTTCAGCTCCCACTGTGACACTTATGGCTAGGTTTTCAAATGAATTCAACGGCCAAGGAGCTGAAATGTTTTGAAAATCTAGCTTCAACTGTGAGTGCTATGCTCTTAATTCTGTCCACGATAGTTATTTCCAGCTGACCAGATTTAATGCTGCTTCATGCAAACTTCATTATGTCTCCCTATTCTACTTAAATAGGGCACTTTTCTTATTGTGTGGCATAGTTTTCTTCTTCTACAGTTTGGGTAGAACGTACTCCCCTTTCTGTGATTAGAATAATCCACGCACCCTATTAGTATACTAACTCCCACTGACATACGTGTTCTGGCTATCTTCCAGCAGCCTGTTAATTTTGTGGAAAAACAAGAGTATCTTCATTATTCTAATTGAGCCATGTCAGACTTCTTTCCTACCATTATTTATTGTATTTGTGTCAAGCCTTTGTAAAGAGCTCAATGCTGTGGTACGTAGGCATGCTTTTTATGGATTAAATTTAGCTTCAGCTTTATTCTCCAATCAAAGGAGCTAATAGACCAGGCTTCACAGCAGCCCACAATACTGAGGACATTGGGCCAAATTCTCATTGATGCAGAGTCTCATGGGTGAGCCCTAATAGTGGAAAATCTATCTGGCAGGGGGTTGGGTATTCTGGCAGAACACAATACTTCCAACATTCCCTCTAGCCAGAAAAAGTCATAGGTAGCCAACATGGACTTGTGGCAGGGCTAATGGCTGGAGGAAAAAATGTGGCAAGTGACATGCTAATTCAGAACATCCTTTCAGCTTCTTCTCTTTCTGAGGAAAAAATGATAGCTTCCCTGGACCAACAGAAACACCAAGTGGGGACAATGGTTGACACAAAGATTTACCTTGCCAGAGGTGGGTCTTGCCATAGGACAGGGAGACAGAGCTTATTGGCTAAGTATTTTATATTTTCAACTCCAAGTTTTCAAAAATAATGTCAGTCCCTCCCCTTCCCCCTAAAAATCTGAATGGCTTAAAAATCATCAGAAGATTTTAAAAAATTAGCGATGTATTTGTTTGCTTTCTGGTTTGAGCCTTTAGGGTGCACTCAAGTCATGTTTTCAAGCTACTTTTCACAATTATGAGTTGAATTTAAAAAAAAATTGTTTGGTTTTGTTTTTAAACCTGTGAGGGCTCAGGCACACTTAAAAGCTTTATTCTCTTCCTTATCAGGTTAGGGTTTTTGGGTTTTTTTTTTAAAGTGGATGCACAGGTAATAACATAGTACTCTACATCTTCATAAGTTTTTTAGACTATTCATCTGTTAGTTAAGAAATCTTCAACACCCCTCTGTTTATTTTGTATTAACACCCATGTGACTCAAACATCTACAAAACACTTGGGAGAAAAGAGGTTTTTGAAAAAGTGAGCATTTCTGCTCCTGCAATTTAGAGTTGTGCCAACTCACAATAGACATCTGAGACCTACCACAAATTCTGCAGTTAGAGAAGGTTTGAGGTCTAAGGTAAAAGAACAAACACTAAAATCTCTTTTAAATAATTACATCTTAGCATCCTGCATATGTCATAAAGATGCTAAAAAGGGCACAAACCCTATTTTCCTTTTGCAAATCATCCTTTTAATCCAGAAAGAGTCCTTAACAGAGGTGGGAACAGAATACACAAGTTCCTGACTTCTATACCCCTATTTTCAGCTCATCTGCAGTTCTGGTGAGCAAAAGTTGCTATGCAGCACCCCTGCAGTTTTGGGGATTCTGTGGCTGACTGGGAAGAGCTGGTTCCTGGTTTACTTTAAGCTGGCCTAGAAAGGCGCACAAGAAGCCATTCTGGTAGCTGGGAACAGGGCTGGCCCCTGTAAATGAAGTAGGTTCAGCTCCTCTGTGCCAGAACAGGTACTCCAACCTGGCGAGTTAAGCAGGTGAGGCAGGAGCTGGAGCTGTACAGGACAAAAGAGAACTGGAGAAGGGACGAGACCTAGTAAATTACAGCTGTCTGAACAGGAGCTGGGAATAAGAGGTACTGGGGACAATGGAAGGTCCCAGAAAGAAGCAGAAAGTGTTTCTTGGGGAAGGCTGAAGGCAACATGGGTAGCAGCAGCAACAGAAAGAAGAGAGGTTTGCTGGCTGACTTCCCTGTGACAGAGGGATATGCCTATTGACTTTCAGCTACAGCTGCAAGCTGGAAAGGGTGAAGACATGGGAACAGCAGAGAGGCTTATTTGCTGACATCTTTGGGCAGCTGGACCCAAGGGAGCAGTATGCAGACTAAAGGATGTGAGGGATATTCCCCCTAGCTGAGCTGAAGTCCCTCCTAGCAGAGGGGCTGTGGCTGGGCCCAGTGGGAAGACTGGAGTTGCATTCCAGCTGGTAGGGTTCAGGTGGCTGTCCTGGTAGAGGGACAGAAGTGGACTGATGAGGAGCCTAGGTATGGCAGATGACCCCAGAAGTGTGCTATGGAAGGATTTCCACAGAGGCTCGTGAGCGGTACCTGCTGGGAAGAATAGGGTTTTAAGGATTGTATATGCCAGGAGGGGAAAATGTCTGGGATTCATGTTAGGGATGTAATGAAGTAGGTTTCAGTAATAAACTGGCCCTAATGAGGGGAATTATTTGAACAAGAGTGCCAGAAGAGGTTTATTGGTTTATCTGAGAAAGGAAACTGAGGCAGATGTACTTAACATGCTGTGGCCTGCTGAGGACTGTACTTCAGGGGGAGGCCCAATGACAAGGAACATTATGGTGCTCTAGGCATGGCTCTGTCTGCTCAAGGGTGCAGGTGGGGGTGGGGTGGTGGCTGTAGGATACCATGACTAGCTAACATGTTTTTAAAAGTTTTAAGATATAGCTATACTGGGTGTAAATTCATGTTTAAAAACATGTTTGTTAACATGCTTTCAGACATGACCTATTGTCTTTTTCTAGACAGTCAGCTTTCCTTCTCTTTGGCTATGTCTACACTTACTAAGTTTAGTTCGAATTAGTTAATTTGAACAAACTAATTCATGGCACTTGCTTAGTTTGAATTAGCGAATTGCATTGAGTTCAATGGGCCGGTTAGTTCGAACTAAGCAATTAGTTCAAACTAACATGGCCACATTGGTTAATTTGAACTAACTAGTTTGAATTAACCCTTAGTTCGAATAGCATATTCAAATTTATTAGTTTGAATTAAGGAAGCCCTTAATTTGAACTAATGAAAGCCTAGTGTAGCCATGGCTTAAGTTAGTTCGAAATAAGCTTCCTTAATTCAAACTAACTTGCCAGTGTAGACATAGCCTTTGATCCTACTTACCGCTGACTCCCCAAGATAACTGAGCACTGGTCCTCTTGGCTAACAGCTCAGTGCTCTCTGCTCACCCTTGCCCATATCAATGAAGTCCAGGAGGATGGGGATGGAGCTATCTACTGAATGAACTCGGCACGCCCTAAGTAGCTTTACCTGCCCAACTGGCTCTGCAATAAAGCTGGTCAATTTCCCCCTCATAGTTAGGGGGTTTTTTTAATCCGAAAATCTGGATTCAATGAAATAGGAACATTCTGCAGGAACCCACAGATTTTCTTTTATTTTTGATTAACAGTTTGTCTGAGAAGATTGTAGCAAAATGTCATTCTGGATTTTGACCACCACAGCTCTGCAGCAATACCTAAGGATAGGCAGAAATCAAGAAAAATATTGCAATTAGAAGTCAGTTTACCAACATTCCTCTTGGAAATGCCAAAATATCTTGATTATTAGCAGACCTTTAAAGAATTACATGTGCCCCTAAAACGAAACCAAAAAAACCCCAAACCCAAATAGAAGAGTGAATTGTTATGAACCGTTATTAACAAATACAACAGCTATCTATTCATTTAGTTACCTAGTACAGGCTTTGGAACAAGTCAGAATGTGAAAACAACTTGATGCAATAAAACAGCTGAGAAAATTAAAGCTAGAAACAGATTAACTGAGCACATGCAGCAGTTATTTATTTATCACTTCACCACATTAATTCCACATTTACTAAAATGGAACATTATTAACCTGAAAAGGCTCAGTAAAAGGAATGGAAACCTTGAATCTAGACACCTCCCAAACTTTGGGTTCAGATTTCTTCATGGAACACACAATAAATCTGTGGAACACCTTGTCAGAAGATGTTGCAAACACCAAGACTAGGGTTAAAAAAGAACTAGATAAGTTCATGGAAGACAGGTCCATCAGTGACTATTAGCCAAGATGGACAAGGATGCAGAATCATGCTGTGAAGTGTCCCTAGCCTCTGTTTGCCAGAAGTCAGGAATGAGTGGCCTGTTCTGCTCATTTCCTCTGAGGCATCTGGCATTGGCCACCATCGGAAGAGAAGATATTGGGCTTGATGCACCATTGGTTTGACCCAGTATGGCCTTTCTTATGTGAGCTGGGCATTTTTTTGTATGATGCACATCATGCATCACAAGGCTGTTTGAATCCCAGCAGAAATGAGCAAAGGTTAGACAAGGGGACAAGTAAACACTGGGCATAGTAGTCCTCAGTATAAATCAATCCTTTTATGCATGCACTTGCTGATCCTCAAACAGAGGGTAAAAGTTGGGGTGTTGGCAGAGAATAGACATTTCTTAAAAGATATGGGGATAAACAAGAGATCCTTGAACAAGTGAGGTGCTTGGCTACTCACTCGAGCAACTTGGTAGCCTTGCAACAGTCCTCCATTGCAGTCAGGTTTTCAGCCTCTCCCCCAGGTCGCTCTGGCTTCTAGGTGAGAAAGACAATACAGTCTGGGGCTAGCTAAGCTATCCTTTTACCTAATGTCTGTGAGGCTGGGTGGGGGTCAACATGTATTCACCCTAATCCCTCTTATCCCCAGCTTGGACCGCAGCCTATGCAGAGATGGTTTGGAGAGGTGATGGTACCAGATGGAAGGTACCTTCCAGGTACAGATCTAAGGAGCAAGAACTGGGCCTCAGAAAGCATAATATTCTACTTGTGTTTTGGCTTAAAGAGTTTAGCATCTTCAGGCAGTGGGGTTGATCTAGCTGACTAGAGTTATGTCTACACTGCAATAAAAAATATGAGTGAATTGTATGTAGACACACTTGACCCAGCTTGGATCTAGCTAGCTCAGATAACAATAGCAATGAAGTTACAGCAACATGGGCTGTACAAGCCTGCTGGAGAACCTGGGGATGTTTTCAAGTGCATGGCAGAACAATCTAGCGAGTTGAGTGCATCCCCAGGATCCCTGCTGCCATTGCTTCACTGCTATTTCTTTGAGCCAGCTAATCAAAGTTAGCTATGGGTATCTCTACACATGCCACAGTCATATGTCCTGATTACAAAGTAGATGTACCTGAAGTCTGAATTTGGCCTTTGTTATTAAGAGAGCCTTTCCAGTGTAGGTACTAATTTGAGAGAATTCACAGATGAGCAAACAGGACTAAATATTCATGCAATAATCTCATTAAAGGAGGCTTCAGATAGCAAACTTTGACTTCTGATGATTTTTTCCCCCCCAGAAATATAGGACACCAATCTACAGATGTACAGTCTAAGTCTTGCAGTGCTTTTTAAAAGTCCAATTTGATGTCCAACTTGGAAGAGTTTTGGTATAAATATTAAGATATTTCATTATTCTCTATGGTTCTCTTTGGAAACAAATTCAGCTCTGACCTAGAGCAAACCGCTGCAGCTCCCACTGGGGCCAGTGATCCAGGGCCCAGCTGGCCCACTGTGGCGTCCGCTGGGGCCAGCGATCCAGGGCTGGGCTGCAGGCCGCCGATGGCAGGAGCTCGATCTGGCCCTGGCTGGGTCCCCTGGGCGGCTGGAATGGGCTCTGGGATGGAGGCAGGGCCCCAAACCTATTTTTCAAGCAGCAACGCCCCTGGACACTCAGAATCATTTTAGAAATTCAATGAGTGTGTGATAAAATCACTTCGGCTCATCTCACTTGACACTGGGTGCCATTGAGAGCGTTCCGTAATACTGTAAATTGTTGTTCTGGATTACTGACTGCCATTCACTGCAATAAAAACCACCCCAGAAAAGACTCATCCTATGAAGCAAATATAGGTGAATGTGTTATGCGGCATTAGAAGTCATCATTTAAACTGACCGGTGGTGTCACATGTCAGTCTTTACTGTGCAAAAGTAAAAGGATGCTTTGAAAAGCTCAGTGCTGTGCTTATAGGAGATGCCATTTAATCAGCTAGCCCAGTTAATAACTCTTGCTGCTTTTTTTTTATTTGTCAAGAGCTCAATAGTTTTTCAATATGAGGTTTGCTTCACTGTGCTTTAAATGGCAGTTTATAATTAATGGTACTTGAGTGTCTTTTTTTTAAAAAAAAAATTTCATACAACATTCTTAAGTACAATTTATACATGATTTTAAAGTATAATTAACATTCATCTTTACAAGATATATGCAAACAGATATGCAAATTTGGAAATAAATATGCAAACATATAAATGTTGTTGAATTAAGTAGTCCTTAACATTTTTAATGAAATCAATATTTTATTCATATTTTGAACACAATTTTGAGCACCGACTGATTTGATAGTTCTCAGATTTGTGGACCATTTGTGAAGACCGAGTCTTTTTAGAAATTCCCCTCCGAGCATCTCAATCCAACATTTCCCCTTTGGCAACTAGGGATTGATTCAGATTCCATTAAGTCAATGGAAATCTTTCCAATAGCATTAATAGAAGTGGGAATTGGCCTACTAGAGAGTCTGGGTACATGAAAAAGTGATGTTAGCACAATATTGTAGTAATATGGAAATAATCTCACTTTAACGTTATATCCCCCACCCTACCAGATTGAGTCTGAATGGCTTATTTCCTTTCTGTACTGTCACCTCACTGCCTAGAGCTTTCACTGCCCTATCATCTCCTGGTCAATGTGCTATTTGATTGTGTTCCTGTGTTAGCTCTCCTTCAATCCAGTAGTTGTCCATAAATCTGATCTCTGAAGACACAAGAAAGGTAGCCATGAGGTTTCCACAAAGGGTCAAGAGAGGTATTTGGCTTTTTGTGTTTTAATTGGTGGGTGGAAAAAAAATCTGAAAATTCTAATAGTCCTGGAAATGGCTACTAATATAAAAGCAAGTGTTTACTGGTGTATGACTGACGTACACTTCACTGTTGTAATAGAATATAGTGCTCTGGACAATACGGATGTACTCCATTGGCTACCAGTGACCTCCCTGTTTTGAGGTTCACTGATGTAAAATACAGCCTTCCAACAGGAGCTGAAGAGAGAGAGAGAGAAGCATGGAGAGAAATCTGGGGACTGATTTCCATGGTGGCCAATAATTGCAGCAGTAGGCAATTTGTAGTAGAAAGCCTCCATTTAGCTCTTCTTCCATCTCAAGCTTGCTTTGAGTTTGCATTAGCTCTGAACAATTGCGAATTATTGCAAGGCTGGGAGTACAGAGAGGTAAGGGGAAGGTAGCAATCACTTTAAGCACACAGTTAGTGAATTCTTTTACATCTCATCTTGAGGACACTGGGCAGGTATTGGCTCAGTTTGGAAGTCTCTTGAATATGCAAATACGAAGAGGGAGATGAGGCTGGGGAAGCCCAGAGGGGTGCATTTAAAACAGAGTACGCTAAAGGAGGTTGTTTCAAGTCTGAGTGTTCAGTTGAAGGGAAGCGGCTCCTTGTTGTCTTATGGATATTCAAATGAAGCCTTCCATGCAAATAATAACAGCTTCAGTAGCCAGTGCTTAGTCTGGGAGTTGATGTGATCATAAACAAAGTAGTCCATTATGATACGGCTGCAAATTGAACATCACTTAGGACTGGTCCATGAAACACCTACTTAATATGGGTAGACCGATTAAAGTTAATGGTGATAGTTGTATGAGTAAAGGTGCGCAAGATCAAGCCTCCAAATGATTTCACTGAAAACTCAGATCTTGCACCACTGAATTTACTTCTAATTTCACACTCATGCAAAAATAACCAGAATCTAGCCTAACATGGAGTTTTAAAAAGAAATAAATAGCTATCAATATGATATTAACATGTCAGTAATCTGCTTTGATCACTATAAACTGCTGTTTGAGCTACAATATTTTGGCCATGAGGGCTATAGAAATTCATCTGTCCTTACAGGTGCAGAATAACAATAAAATATTTTACTGCATGCAGCACTATAGTTTTAATTGATAGATGTTTTTTGTTCATTCATTGCTACAGATAAGTAAAAACCATATAGCTGGTTTTCCTGTGCATCTGTGTCAGTTTCAACATTTTGCCTTATAACTGGATGAAACAAAAAAGACTTGCTATATTTAACAAACCAGAAGAAGGATAGAGCTATGCAAAGCCCCTCTGCCTGCCTGCCAAATAGTCTTAGTCTGTAGAAGACCACACTTGCTCAATCAGTCAGTTCCATATGCCTTTTATTCTTCTAACACATTTCAGGGCTTGTTTTTGCAGCATTTTGTTTCTGTGGGATTTCATTTCAGCTGATTGCCCAGTACACTTTTCATTCTATCATAATTGTTTTTTGAATTGTCTCAAATGGATTTATGACAATCTGAAAATTAACAATGGCCCCTTAATTGCACTGGGCTGTGTGATTCACAAAGCCCACGCTTGACTGATATTCTACTCCCCACACTTGTATCTAGACAATCCATTATGTTTTTAACCCATGGTGAAATGCAGTTACGTTAAAACAGTTTTTCCTGGCATTCCATCACTTGGAAAGCAATCAGAGATTTTTCTATAGGCTGATGCATTGGCAATATCATAAAAACCCTGACAAAATATGGAAACATGATTTTTGATTATGCTATAAATTGGGATTATTTACTTAGGCATGTGGAAGGACATGCCAGCTGGACTTTATATTCTGGCTGTTAGGAAATATTAGAAGCCAGAATTATAATTAGCTCTCTTCTATTGAAATATGCTCTCCAAAGCTTGATTAATTTTTTTTTCAGATTCTGAATTATTCCTGCATCAGTTCCTGGGAACCAATTAAACCCTTATGGGGCACCTACAAGGGGTTGCCACTGGTGGAACGGCTCTCTCGGGGACTTCCATATCCTCTGTGTAGCATGTGGTGCCTCTCTTTCTCTCTCTCTCTCTCCTCGCACCTGCCTCACAAAGGGTGGTACAGAGGACAGTGATGGAAGTGGACCAGACTAAGAACCAAAACCGCAGAGGCTTTAACGCTCCATGCAAATGGTGCATGAATTGCTGAGGCTCCAAATAAATACTTTTAACTCATGATTTCAAAGGAAACTGAGATTGACTTGTGAATAAACTGACCAAAGAAGGCATTCATTACAAATGTACTATTATTTGTATTACAATAGCACCTATCTTTATTATTTATATGATAAATATAAGGCCCCAACTAAAATAAAAGGTTCCTTTTTGGGTAGGAATTGTACAAACTGCAAATGTCTGTTTCACTTTGAGGTGTAATTTTCAGCTTGGGTAGACCTATCCAGGTTAGCTCTGCTCAAGCTAATGTGGTAAAAATAGAAGTGTAGCTTCAGCAATGCGGGCTGTGGCATGGATTAGCCATCCAGAAGATGATCGCATTGAAAACCCTACCTATGTACTTAGGTGACTAGTCAGTTCTGCTGCTCAGGCCGACAGTGCAATTTCTTAGTATGTTAGCTCAATCAGAGCTAATTCAGATATGTCTGCCATAGCTGGAAATTACCCCTGCTGTTGCAGAGCAGACATAATTCTAGTAGGGAACAATCCCTGCCCTGAAGCGCTTACAATCTAGATAAAACAGGAAACAGAGGAATGAAGTGACTTGAACAAGTCACACGTCAGGTCAGAGGAGACATGTGAATGGAACTCAGGTCTGACCAACTCCCAGTCCAACACGCTGCTCCCTCAGCTCTTTAAACACTTCTACTTGCCACATTTGTTTTCACTCTTTGAATCCCACATTCCCAATTTTTATTATGGTGTTGGGGGGGAAGGGGAGTGTGGGCTAAATAGGTCTCTGACTGTGTGTCCAGGGAGTTGTTACCTCTTACTATTTATACTCCATGTTGTGTGTTTGGTCATCCAAGTCATGTGCTATTATCTCACACTAAATCAAGCCCAGAGCTTTTATTTGTGAAAATATTCATGGGTCAGGTTTTTACCATTAAGCTAGTTTTAGTTGCGAGTGTGTGTGGTTATTTTGGCCCTCTTGCTGAAAGGTTACTTCATGCCCTTCTTATGTATACAGGACTGTTCTCTGATTTTATTTCACCCCTCTCTTTTCAAAATTAAGAAGATTTTGAATGAATCAGACTCCCCTATGCAAGCTCTTCTTCAAGGAACACTCCCTAGGTTGGTTGACTGGCCTAGAATTTGACACCTCTACCATTGGGGCATTGCTCATTTTGAAAATAAGGGGGGGAGGGAATCAAATTAAAATAAAATGATATTGCTTTCATCCTATACCCATGCACCATTTACAGCTTTTGATTTAATTGACTACTTCTTCCGAAGAAAGGACTGTGCAAAGACTGCTGCTCCAGTGTGACTTCAGACTATGTCATGTGCATGTTCACACTACACCAGTAGGCTCCAGCCCAGCAGAGAGAGACTTTCCTGAACAGCTGGCCAACACAGTAGAGCACTGAAGGGTGCTTTAAAAAAGTCTTTAAGAGCCAAATATATTCATTTTATTTTTATTTATTTATTTAAATTAAAAATCATAAAAGATGCCTTTGTGGAGCTCTAGGCATCTTGATAACCATGGCAGTAACAAAATGTGTCACTTCAAGCTACCTGAAAGGAGTGGAAAACAGCTGAGTAGTGTATCATCACTGTAAGTTAAAGACAAGTCCTTGTCTAAACAAAGAAGTTGCATCAATTTAAGTAAAGACTTTACAAACTGATTTAACTAAATGGGTACAGCCCTATGTGGATGCTCTACTTCTGTCTGAGTGTCTTATTTGAGTGCATTTCAGCTTACATAGATTCCTTACCCAATTAAGGAGCTTATTGAAAAGACTATATTAAGAAACTTTCACCAATGTCAGTACTCAGTAAAGAGAGGGAGGAAAAATTCCAGAATTGGTGCTAAAATAGAATTGAAACAGACATAAAAGCTCATGGACTACACTACACACACAGAGGTCTCCAGGCAGGCTCTGTATGTCATTCACTGAGGCTGATCTGTTTGGCAAGTTTGACTGATGAGAGAGTGAGAAGAAATTTAAAGAAAGGGCTTTCCCTGGAGGTGAGAGAGATTTGTGATAAATTGTTTCCCCTGCCTAGAACTGGTAGCATTTTTAAAGCAACGTTACACTATGGGATTTGAATCTTGTAATAGTAAAGATCTCTATCTTTTATTCCTACCTCGACTGTGCCTACCTTGAATGGAAAACATCACTCTGTTTGTTAGCATAATTCAGAGCAGCCCTAATTTTGCTCTAAATGGCTATGGTTCCCAGGGCCCATTCTGCCAACTGGGTATCATGGTAGTACAGCGGTGCTCCAACCACACCCACTTCATCCACTATGACCAGTACAGCTGGTTGATATGAGCCACAGTTATGCCAGGTAGAGACTGTTCCATAGTAGGAAATTTCTCTGTTAGGGAGACCCACTCTCTTTATAACTCCTTATATTGCTGGGGTTGTGGCCTGAAAGGGCTGGTGTGAAGAAGAGAATCTGGACCCATTTGTGTGTGAACCACAGGAAGAACTCAAGGCATAATGCACTTAGGGTGAAACTCTTACACTAAGTCCATGCTCTAGGAATTGGAAAGCTGAAACAATGTCCCTGGTCTTATAATTCATCAATCATTAAACCATATACATATACATATGTAATATTAAAAAAAAAATCATTCTGCCTGAGACTGTCACATTTCATCCCAGAAGGAATTTCATCACTAAAGACAAACCCCTGAAAATAATGGGAGTTTATTAGAAAGATTAGCAGAACATTTTGTGAGTATTTGCCAAGTGGGCTTTGATGGGCTGTGGCCACCAAAGGAGTCAATGGGAAAAGAGCTCTTCAGGATGCTGTGTTGTGGGAGTTGTGAGGTACAGGGCCTCCATGGGAATGATCTTGTCTCTGGTAGATTTCCAAAGCTCCACAGGTATCTGGAACACAGGTTTCTGTGTATTCATGGGTAGAAATACCTCCTGTTAACCATCCAGACTGTTTAGTTTAAAGTTACCTCTTCACTACCCTAATGTCCTTGGCTATATTTTGGAGTGGGACACTCACAAACAGAAGATATCCAGTCTGTAAAATTATATATATATATAAGACTATTACTCAGACTGAAACAAAACTGTGTTGCATTTTGAAGATGATGTACAGTACTGCATCACAGTATGTTTGTCCCCAGTGCAGACGGTACTGAATCAGAAAACTCATTGGTTAGAATATATTAAATTTCACGGTTAACTTGCGTGTCTGAATCCATCTCTGCCATCTAGGTCCTCACAGAAATAGAGAAATCAAAATGCTTACTTTGCTAGCTGGGACATGGCTTTGATTGGACTGGGAGCAGTGGAGACAGCCTGGGAGCAGGAGGAAAGATCTTAACCAGGAGCAGCAAGATTGTTCCATGTGCTTCTCTCTTTCCCCCCACCCTTTTGCCTTCAGTGTGTGCATGGGAGAGTGGATAGATGGGTTGTTGGTGTTGTGTGGATTTTTCTTTCTCCATTTTCTATCTCCCCTTCCTTTTTTTCTCCAGGGTGCGGGGGGGGGGGGGGGAGGAGGGGGGAGTAGAATATGAGGCACTGTATCTCGGCTCTGGAGTCTGTCCTATTCACCAGTGCTACCACTGGTACTGGGTGACTTGTTCTTTCCCGAAGGAGCTGGACGGGGAAGGAAATGGCCACTGTTGGCTGCTTAAGCGAGAAGCCATTCTGGCCATCTTGTTTCAGCTCCACACTTAAGTTAGTAGGCTGGAGTTTTTGCACTGCTGGCAGTTTGACTGATCATGAGTTTTGGGACCTGGAAGGGATTTTTTTCCCATATGGTAAAATTGGAAGAGCTATGTAGGTTTTCTTCCTGGCCCCTGAAATCCTTGCTCTCTGGTTTGGGGGTACCACTATGACCACCTTGTCAGGTTCTAGAGTGTTTAGTGTTTAGAAGGGTTCAACCTAAAGTTCCTGTAATGTGGTGGGCTTGTTCGGACATTGCTCCTGGGCATGATAACGCATAATGAGTGTTCTGCCTACAGGCCACATGCAGCCTGTGGCTCCACTCATCTCATCCCTTGCCTCCCGGGTGGAGAAGGGAACTAGGTTGGGGCTCAGTCTTGCAACCCTGGTTTCCTAGGCAGGGCTGAGGGTGTAGAAGGGACACAGCCTTCACTCACTCGCTAGCCCTAGCTAAAACAAAGCATTGATGCTAGTTGAGGTTTGCAAATGGAATAACCCTGCTGGCTAGTTTAGGGAGTTACCCCAGCTGGGTTATAGTTTTAAATACAGTTTCAGCACCAGTTTTACCAAGCTGTGGAGTCTTGGTCTCTATTTCCATGTGCACATTGAGGACTATGCTCTTTGCCCGGACTCCAGTAATGTATGGTTCAGATCCTTTGCTGGTATAAATCGATATAGCTCAATAGCAGTAGCTTTGTTTCATATTCCCCTTTACCCCCTCTCTCCCAAGATCAGGGCTAGGGCTAAGAGCGGAGTGAGGAGCGTGGCTGGGGCCAGGAGTATGACTGGGGCTGGGGCCAGGAATGCAGCTTCCACCAGTCATGGCTGGCCCTGGAGGCGGGGGTAGGAGTTGGGGGATGGGCAAAGTGGGGCTGGGTGATGTTCACTCCTTGCCGGACATGGCAGCTGGTGTAGGCCCTGCCATGCGACCTCCTGCATGTTCTTCTGCTCCCCCTTCTTGTGGCATGCCCCACAGTTTAGGGACTACTGCTCTATAGGATTCAGTAGAGCTATTCTGATTTAAACCAGTGGAAGATCTGACCACTATATATATGTATATATTATACACCATGCAATGGTAAAATATATTGCCTTCTATTTGTGATGAGGTAATTCACTGGAAAATAAAGTCAAAATTGCTTTTTTTAAAAAAGGCATGTATGTTAGTCTTTAATTACCTTGTGGAGCAAGCTCCCAGGATATCTGCCAACACAATGAGCTCAGTGAAGACATATTGTATCGTTAGTATATGGTCGGTGATCAGATCACATCATAATTGTCCATTATGGGATCAAATAACTTTGTAGTAAGAGAGAGGGTAAGTAACTTGCTCTGAATAATCAACCAAAGGAAGACAAAATGATCACAACAGATGCATAGACATGAAAGAGATGGGTAGTAACATGACAAAAACTGTTGTGATAAGCATGAAAACACGCTTACAATTATATATTTTATGGCAAATGTGGTTTGGTAGCTGATACACATTACAATAAATAGTATGATTAATAGTAATAATGTTATTTTAATGTGGTTATTCAGGACTACAAATAATAGCTGGCTTTAAAAGATAGTGACATTTTGACTAACCTTCCATAATTACTGAAAAGATTATTTTAAAATGTAAATTATGTTACAGAATGACTTTGAAAAATCTAAACACATAAATTCAGCTTTAGTGACGTATAATGCTATGAAGATGGGGATATAAGAAGTCCATAGACCTGCAATCCCAGTGAATATTTACTTACAATTTGCCCCAGGTTGAACCAGTTGTCATGTTCAAAAGGACCATTTATATGGCTGTAGCAGATGTGGAAATGGCATTTCATCACGAGAACAGCTGATGCATTGAGACTGAAATTTCATTTCCAGAAGTACTATTCAGTGGAGCATGTATACATGAAAATGCTATCCTACCATGGTGGGGCTGATGGGTTATGGGTATTCTATGATCCATACATCACTAATTCAGGTTTTACTGTTGAAATCAAACACATGCTCTAGTAACACTGATGTGTACTTGCTTGTTATAGTTAATGGGTTATTCATCCTCTTTGTCCTTGATATACTCTTAAATATGTGCATAAAACTCAGATCATGTTGCCCATAAAATCCAATCAGTCCAGAGTTCTTCTGCAAGGTGTTGAACATTCACCCAGAGCAGATGGTAAAGATAATGTTTAAAAAAGAGATTGAGGATTAGCTGGAACAGAAACAAGACGAAGGAAAGGAATGATTTCATTTCATATGAAACTCTGACTTTTCATGTACCCAAAGACTGATTAAAATGATACCAAAGCTGCTCCTTTAGGCAACTTTGTCCTAACACTGACCCTGTTTATAATGTCAGCTGTTGTATCTGCATCTATTATTTCACCAATTTTTTGAATAACTCAGAAGAAAGCTACTGTAGTCTGCTCCAATGAATAGTAAAACTAATTTTTAAATGAATAAATATATAGGAAGATGACAGGCTTCTGCTAAATATGTTTATATTGAACTACTGATAGCTTCGACGGAGGTTTAGAAGGCAATTTATGTAGGTCATCTTAAACATAAATACATTTAAAATGGTAACTGTCATAATGTTTACTGCTGAGCTTTGGATTTCCCTTAATATTCAGAAGCTAAAGGAAAACTAGATCAAGGCATATCATAAACAATGTTCTAGTCTTGTTTTAGGAAAATTGACATAAAACCCGACACAAAATAAAGTCAAATAATAGCTGCAGATATTGCATGCTGTATAGTATCTGCCATGAAGCTTGAATTGTCTTTGACAAAGTTAAATCAAGGGGATTGAGGGAATTAAATCTAACAGGAGTATGTGGTTTGGAAGAAGGGTATTATAGGGTGTAGGCTGGGGCTCAGTAAATCATACTCTTGCATTTAATCTTAATTCAAGTTGTAGCTGAGGAGCTTGGATGCAAACTTTTCCAGCCATTGAGACAGCAGAAAGATTTCGGATATCTGAATGCAAAGCCCTTTGGTCTCGACACTAAATTGCTTTTTAAGGCTGTTTCTGTGATTGTGTGCAGGTGCTCAGGGAAGGGGTACTAGAATGGCTGCTGGAAAGATAGAGGGCAAAGTTGACTTTGGGAAGTCAAGGCTACACACCAAGGGTCATGATGTAGGATAAAATTGAAATCCAAACTGAGGAGATATTCCCATTTTACTTAGTTTAAGTGGGGAAAACGTACTTTGCTTTGTTTATGCTTTCAGGAAAAGCATAATAGCTGGCTTGGGACCTTGTGGACTGTGATAGATAATTATTTTTCCATTTGCTTTTTCATTCCAGCAGCTTTCAGAATCTGAGGCAGAATTCATAGTTGCAGTTGGCAACTTGCCTTCTTGGGGGCACCTGGCAGCAGGTGTACCTACATTTTCCCAGATAGTTCAAGGCTCTTCTGGGCCTTGACCAGCCATGTACAAGCTAAAACAGATTTCAGGGGGCTGCCTTAACTAGCTCTAGAGCTCCAGGATTGTAGGGCTCCAGCAGCCTTCTTCCGTCCCTGAGCCAGGCTCCACACCAACGCATGGATAAATGTCACACTTTCTTATTTGTTCCTGGAGAGCAATTGACACTCTTGTTCATGATGGTCTGAATAACGTACTGAGCAGCAGATGTTAGCTGATGTATTGGCCCAAATAGACATGTGCCTGGATAGCAATCTAGTGCCACCAGGCAGGGAACAGATCATTCAGCCGCAGCATACAAATGCTTCCTGCATTTTGTTAGGAACATTGGATGGAGTTACAAGCTGTATCTGTAGAAAGGCTGTTGAGATGTCACACTGGCCTACCCCGTGATATGAGCTCACCAGTGAAGTGGCACGTTGTAATGTACCAGCTATGAATATGGGTCAGATGCTGCTCTCTAGTGACCGGCCTGCAGAAAGGATAAGGCATCTCCTGTTACCGCTGCTGAGTACAAGTTATAGAGGCCTATAGTTTTGGAGCTGAAAGGTGACTAGGCACCTTGACATGGCTCTGGTGGTGTGGAGCACAGTTGAAAGCAGCCTCTGGCCATGTCTGCGTTACAAACTTCAGTTGATGCAAGTTACTTCAGCATAAATCTGCAGCAATTTGTATATTGCATGGGCGTGTGTGTGTTTTTGGCTCCTGATGCTGGTGTAATCCATGCCTGCGTGGTGTGGTGAGTCTGATAATGCCTTATATAAGAGACATCTGACATTTAGCTCATGCAGCAGAGTCTCATACACTAAGCTAGTTTCAGAGGTCCCAGATTTGATCCTGCCCACTAATGACCAGGATCTGTCAGTGTTACATTAGCACTACCTATACTCATCAGGAGTGCTTGTGTCGATGCAGAGTGTGGTGCACCATCAGTAGGTATCCCAGTGTGCAAGCTGCTACTGGCCAACATGCTGTCTTTTGGAAAGTTTTGGCAATGCATGGTGGAGCAGAAACGAACCATGCAGGGGTGATTGAGAGCAAGTGGTCAACTTTCCAGCATATTACTGTCTCCATCCCATAATGTCAAATTCCAAAGGGGTAGCCGTGTTAGTCTATTGTAGAAAGACAACAGAGTCCTGTGGCACTTTTAAAGACTAAAATCTGTTAGTCTTTAAAAGTGCCACAGGACTCTGTTGTCTTCCATCCCATAATGTCATCTATATCCCATCATTTTTGCAGCTTTTAAAAAAATCCCATAAACCCATGTGGCCCCCCCGCTTGCTGACCACCATTTCCACTAAATGCATGGAGCCTGCTCAGCTCTGCATTATTGTCTCAAGCATTGCAAGCACATGATGACTGATCTGTCAGTATATGCAGAGCTGTAGGGCTCAAGCACAAAGCTAGACAATCAAGAAGAGGAATTTCAGAAATCTGCGAGACTTGGAAGGGGAGGGGCCTTCTGTGAGTTCACAATTATGACCATATCAGTCAGCGCTGGGAACTGTGGGAAAGCTGTTTGGAGGATTGTTAGGTTTGACTTAAGTAACCTAATGTCTACACTTATGCTGCCTTCACGGCAGTATATTGGCTATGGCTCAGTGTTACTTAGGGAGGTGGTGTTACTCATTGCTGTAATGGGACACTTACATCAGTAGAAGACAAATTGAATTGTACTGTAGACACATACCCAGCTAGGTTGATTCAAGGCAGTTTATGTTGACCTAATTTTATAGCATAGATTATGCCTTAATGTTAGTGAGAATCAGGGCCCTGCCATTTGGTGTCTTTGAATGTAACATTTTACTACAGGTAATTTGGAAGGCTAATTACAGAGTTGGAACCCTTCTTCACTGTATTCAAATCTCTCTTCTTTTGATATTAGGGAAAGTGTGTGTTTAGTGGTGGTGGACTTTGGGGTGTTTGGAGGAGTACCTTTTGTTCTTTTTAATATTCAGACTTTTTGTAAATGTGGTTTATTATTTGTGGGTAGTAATTTATGGCTGGCAGGGTTCCAGTGAAATGCCCAAGACAGTGCTCCCTTGTCTAAACAATGTTACTTTTAATGTTGTAGGCCAGATTGTGCTGCTATTGACCTGTTGTGAGGGAGATATGCTGTACCTCAGAACTGTGTCTCAGAATGACTTCTCGAGCTCTATCTGCAGGGGAGTGTGTTACCAGTACCCCCAGTTTGGAAGTACAACATGCCTTTGCCTGGTGGCCATCTATAATGACTGATGTAGATGGAGGGTTAGGGCAATGGCCACATTTTCTTCTTGTTCTTTTGAAGTGGCCCGTATCTGGGGGTTGGTGGCAGGGAGCATTCCCTGAGTTTAAAAGAGCCTGAGGACTTCAGCTATGCCTGGCTCTGTGCAAGGGGCAAAACTGGAGACAGAACCTTCTCTACCCATACAAGGGTCAGGCACAATCTGTCCTCGGTTGTTTTATCGCATCTCTATATGGTTTGTTTAAGCCTCTTTTTAGCTTAGTGATTTGTGCTGTTTTCATCAGCAAATCTCCCTCTCTCTTTCTCTCTGTGTTTCCTTTATCTATGTGAAATTTGTAGCGGATAAAATTTTATATTTCTGAAAAGCTGTGAATGATGTTTAATGCGACCCACTCACCCCTATGCAATAGCTAGCGATTGAAGGAAAGTGTCAACATTTTAAAAGACAAATTAAAAAAAAGATGTAGAAAATGTCCATTTACTTCTGTGTGCAAATAATTCACCTAGCAGCTGAACCACAGTATTTCATTCTTGCTAGCTTTTATTTTCTCTCCCCCGCTGGGCAATCTGATCTAATTACAGAACCTTCCTTGCCTTGTTACTGTGGTAGGTTCCACCCTCCCTCAGCTATGGCTGAGAAAAGTTAATCAAAAAATAAAATGGGTGAAAATGATCTTACTAATCTGGGTCCTAATGGTTCCTGTGCCATTACCAAAATGGTCTCCGGTGATAAACTAGAACAGCTTGTTGCCGTTACAAAATAGGTACCAACATTTCCCTTGCGTCAAATATTGTCTCAGAGTAACAAACTATTGCTCCTCTCTTTTCTTTTAAACTGCAATCTATAGTAAGAGAGAAAACAACTTTGTATAGTGTATATTTCAACACAAATCACACAACATTTTCTTAAAGTGTATTTAGAGCTGGTGAATGGTGGCAATGTATTTGACCTTTGGAAGCAGGGAAGAGCCTTGAAAGAGGACTTACCCCAGGAATGACAATGACCTCCTCAAAGGAGTAGAGGGACTACAAAATCTCAGAGGTCAAGTAAATACATAGGCCAAATAATACGGGGTCAGGACTGGAGGTGGGGCATACGTTGAACTTAAGAATGCCAGAAGGGGATACGAAGCAGAGGACTCTGGTCAATGAGTACTGTTCTGAGAAGGCACCAAGAGAGTCAATGGATGTTGCTCTGTGTAACCCTGGCCAGAAGCTGAATGTATAAGGGCTAGGAATGCAGCCCCAGAGAGCCTTTCTATCCTGATTCCTTCTCCTGAAGAGATGGATGGCCATACTGGCCAGTGCCAAGAGAAGGTTGATGAGATCTCTGGACTTTGTGAGGCCATCGGTAGGTTGGTTAAAATAAAGTGCAGGAGAAAAGGTGCAGTCAGAACCTCAGCAGAAGGTTCTAGAAAAGTTGAAAAAGGGACGGTAGCCTGCCACACTGGAGATAGGCACCTGCTACTGTCTGCCTCTCACCACAGATATGGAAAGTGTCAAGGGAATTGGTGAACAGTGCCTCATTCTGACAGTCCCATTGAGGAGTCACCAAGTGGCGTCCCCCGTGGACAGTGGAACCGTAGTGGACTATAGTCTAGCCCACCAAGACATTTATACTCGAATGGAGGCAAAAGATATGGAACGTGCTGAACGGCAGGTCCTAGAGTATGCAGCTGCCTCTCTACAGAACAGGTCCTATAGAGGAAGGAGCAGTACAGGCATCTCCACAGTGCTCTGACTGCAATCCTTTCTTGGAGGAACCACATCTAGAAGGAATAAAGTCTCCTTGTCTACTCATTCCTTACTTTCTTTTTTGAGACTGGTGATAAAGGTGCCCCTTAATGTCAGAGTGGGGGTAGTATACTGTTTTGGGAACTTATTTACTGGGAACTGGACTGAGACGACTAATAAGTACACACAGATGGGGCCTGTCTATTTTTGTGATTCCACATCTGTGGGATTTGCCGCAGAATTCACACCTGCCTGCAATATTGTGCTCCAGAATCTGAGCTTCTATTTTAAAAAAAGATATTTTGTAGTCCTTACAGTTGCAAGATAACCTTGGAAAAGGTTAGGGGGTGATTGAAAATCATTACTTTCCAGTTGTTATTCAGTGGCTTATGTGAAATAAGTGAGTGATCTGAGCCCATTCCCTACTCAAGAAGTATTTGAATAATAATAATTACTATCACTGTTCACAGTCCCACCAGAAAGGCTAACAACTGAATAGGAATGGAAACTCGTACATGTCTTGATACATATACGTGATCCTTCTAGGTCACTTTGGGTATGTGGAAAAGCTTAAAATGCAACTCACTAAGATGCTCCTATTATATGGAGAAATGGAAGGATTCCATTCCCCTGCCATCAGTCCAGCATCTTTCACTACCACTTGAAATCATCCCTCAAAAGACAGCAACTTAGCTTCTGAAAAGTTGTAAGAAAAGCAACCAATAGTGAGAGAGTTTCCACTTGATGCACATTGAGGGGGATGAATGCCTTCCAAGTTTTGTAGGCTTCACAAAGTGCTACATGCACTAGGCCTGGTCTACACCGCTGGGAAAATTCAGCGGCGGTCAATGGGAGCCATGCAAGCTACAGAGAGTAGCTTATGTAACTCCCATCGAATCCTAACTCCCGTTCAGCGCAGCATCTTCAAAGCACTGCACCCCTTGAGGAGATGGTTTTACTAAGTTGATTTCTGGATCCACTTAGTGTGTTTTAACTGACCACAAAGTTGATCCAGAAAGATCAGTCTGAGGGTGATGACTCTGCCAGACTTCAGTGTAGACATGGCCTCAATCTCAGGGAGAGCAATTCCAAGTTGTGCATGGTGGGGAATATAGCTTCTTCAGTCATGCCACTCCGATGCATTAAAACATATTTTATTAATTCTTTTCATTATCTGAGGTCTGATTAAGAAGCACTCCCAAGGAATGGCATGGGAGAAGATGGGGTTTATTGCCATCTACAAGCGGTGTAAGGTTTTTTGTTGTTGTTGTTTAGTTTAAGAACTCCATGACAGGGAAGGGACCATCACTTTTACCATTCTTCGGGGATCCTATGAATTTCCCCCATTGACTTTTCTAATTCCTTTTCTGAACTGGAATTCTTTCCCATGTATGGGGGAGAAGGTAGAGATGATGAATGGAAAAAATATTTTAACTAACTCTCTTACTCCACTTCTAAATGGCTGCTGAACTCTGTCTTTCCAGCCCTTTCCAAAAGTAGAAAGGAAAGGGCCCTGTTCTATTTTTTTTAATATACCTATTTAACAGGGGGCTGGAGGAATGAGAAAACTGCTTGAAGCAGTGTGTGTACAGTTTTTCCAAAGCTGAAATGAGTGTTGACTGATAAAGCAGGGGGAAGAGAGGCATGAGAGACTTTGTTTACCTCTTCCCTTCTTTTTGTTGTTTTGTTTCTCAGTTTATGAAGACCTGATTGAGAAATAAGCAGTTATCTCTTCCCACCAGCTGAATCTGTCACTTCCTGACACCTGGTAGCCAATAGGTCCTGGCTAGTCCAGCTGTGGCCAATTTAACAAGTCACAGGTGCAGCAATAACCCACCCAGCAGGAACTGAGTTGGTGTGGATATTCTTAAGCATAAAGGACTTGCAGCTAATACCTACAGTTCACATCAGTCAGAGTTCTAATGAGGTCCTGGAGGATGGTGGAGAAAGTCTTGATAAAGCCTTAGGAGGTGAAATCATTGTCTTTCTCTGCTTTGAATAGACAAAATGCATGTTAAATAGTGATGGTGTCAGTGAATGTTCATTTACGCTGTGTATATCTATTTGATGTATCTCATCGCTTTATAAGTTTACTCTAGTCACTAAGCTAAATGCCGTAGATGCTCAATAATGCTAGATGACATAGAATATGTCTATACTACAAAATGATATTGACCCAAGTCATGTTGATGTGCAGGCACTGGAGTAATTAAATCGCTTTTGCATGCCCACATCACATTCTTTCTGTCAGCGGTGCGCATCCATACCAGGAAAGATTGCACTGATCATTGTGGGTGGGCTGCTGAAAACCAGCAACAGATGATATAAACAACACAGTTATTATGCTGACACAGGATCAACCTAACTATGTCAGCCTTAGCGCTATGCCCCTCATAGAGGTGTAGTTATTAAATTGTCGTAGTGGGTGTGTTTAAATCATTGACCTAACTCTAGTATAAATGATGGCTTAGTGATGTTCACGTTCCATCCTATGATGGGCCCTCAGCTACTCTGTATTTGCCTGCACTTTACAATGGGCTAAATTTGGAATAATTCAATGAGCTGAGTTACAAGTCTTTTAAATTAAAAACAAAACCAGAGGAATTATTTTGGATTGACATCAGTTTAAATGGGAGCAGAGTTTTGCTTGCTCTGTGTTGAAAAGCCCCTATTAGTGCTCCCATTGCTGGCCTGTCTCTGCTCTCAGAAAAGTAGCATGTGAAATATTACTAGATAGTTAGCTATAATTGCATTGTGTTGCTGTTTGTCAGAACTAAACATAAAGCCATTGATGTAACTGGGAAACATAAATATATCAACATGTTCAACCATAAAACTATAGCTACAGAATATATAACACCATCATTTTTTATTGTCTTCATAACGGAGCGATCCAAAGAGACATGGATTGGGATGATCAGCAATTTGGTCGGTTCTGTTGGCAGAAAATCCACAATGTCCTATGATGTCCAAGGGTAAATACAGGTTTTCTTTAGATAAACATCAGTGGAAAGAAATAGGAGCAATTGATTCCTTTTTTCTCTCTAACTCATACTGCTACTCTAATTCAAGGGGAATAATCCTGCAGACCAAAATTTAATGGATAGTCAAGGCCCTGTGTATTCAGTGGCAATGTCTTCTGGTTCCTGCCACAGGCAAAGAATGCTGTAGCAGCCTCAGATAAACTAAGAAGCATAGTTTGGAGATACAGGGTGACTTTGAAAAAAATTAATGTTGGCCATTTGTATGTAAGTGTGACAGTTTTCATTCAGATAGGGGAGGAGAGAGAACTGGCCTTGAGAATGAAGAAACAGAGAATGAAACTCTTAAAGGGATGAGGAAAGAGCAGAATGGAAGAGATTGGAAAACAGAGGCAGCTAAAACCAGCAAGTGAAGGGGAGGGAATCAATATATATTGCCTTTCAAAACCTTTCAGGCCAACACTAGCTTGTGGGAGAGAGAAAGGAATAAGAAGCAGAAGTCAAAGTGAGGAAAGAACTATGAGAAAAAAGAACCCTAGGAGATGAAGGCATGACTTGGATGGGGTAAATACAGTAAAAGGCAAGTTGGAGATGAAATAACAGAGGAGAGAAAGGAATATGGAGAGGAATAGTGTTTTGTTAATAGCTGACATCAGGAGAGATTATTTACATGCTAGCAATTCACAGGTTAGAAAGGATAATTTATATACTTGCCTGTCTATTTTGACTCTCTTTAATTCTAAAGCATTTATTCAAATGGAGTAAGAAACATGAAATTTAGTTGGATAAAAGGAAGAGTTTTCTATTTGGGTGATACACTTCAGAATGTGACCTACATTTTTCTGTAACTGGATTTCTTGAAAATACTTGACTCTGCTTTAGTACCCAACTAGACTATTTATTTCTATTTGTGCAGTTTAAATACCAGTCACTTGCAGACTCAAATGAAAAATAGCTTGAAAAGTTCAATTAAATGCAATGCTTTCTAATCTCTTCCCCTTTCCCATTTTAAATCTTTAATTGTAACTGTTGTGTTACAGTATAGCCATAACACACTGTAAACATATATCTGTATTTCTTTTGGAAGGCCATCTAGTTCAAGGTTAAGTCAAGATAAAGTCATAACTTGCTTGAATTGAGATATAGATAAGTCTATCTCAACTGCAACATAACCCATTCTATTGCTGAACTGCATTATCTGATTTTTGATAACGGGTATCAGCTGACAGGCTTCTTGTTGGGCTTCACTCTTGCCATTATGACTTCAAAAGTTGGCTGCAATGAAATGCGGATTGGAACTAATTTTGCTAGATCATTTTAAAATAGATTATTTGGAAATGTTCAGTAGTTTTCCATACACTACTAGAGACAGTTAAACTCCTTATTCTGGAGCAATAATGAAAAGTTCAGACTTCTTTATCAGTAAAAGGAAGTGTATTTTTTCAGGCTTGCATCTTTTTGACAATTTATAGTGTATATTTACTTGACACCAGGCAGGGTCTGTATTTTATTCTATTACAGATTATCAAAAATAGGATCTTTGTTTCTTAAAGAGTTCACACTCGGAGTACAGCTTCAGGTGAGGAAATCAGCAGCAGAAGACAAAGGGTTTAAGAAACAGTTACATCTTTCCTTTAATAAGGAAGAGGCAGGAGAACTACATGAAACCTTCATGTAGAGACAAGCAGGAGGCTGGTGTGAGTTTTAAAAAACCTCATTGATTTGAATTCTGGCATTCAGCAATTACAGACAGGGTTACACTTTCTTTGAGGCACCAAACTATGAGGTATTGGGCCAAAAGCAGAACACTTTATCCAATTTCAATGTTAAAGCAATATTATTTCCATTCTGGAATGTTATTAGTCTTCTACTATAAACAGCTAACACTTCCACCCTCCCTTATTCCCCTCCAAAATAAAACGTTTAGAATTAAGTTTGAAATAGTGTTCAATGGTCAGTGAATTTTCTACAGCCCCCAGTGGTCATTGTGGCTCTTCTTTTCCTTGATTACGGATGCTGTGCCTCTTAGGAAGGAAAACTGATTGTAAGAGGTACTCAGTCAAGAGCAGCTTTGTCATTTGTACTTGTGATGGTGTACTTGCTAGTTGTACTTGTGACCATTCTGCAGCAAGCTACAGTCTAAAATCCATTCTTTTACATTATCACCTCATTAACATGCTTGAAACAAAGGCCTGGCCTACATTACAGGGCTAAGTCGGCAGGAGATGTGCATTCTGCGGCACACAGATTGCCTATCTCCTGTTGACTTAGTTACTTGGTTGTGTCAACTCGAAGGGCTCTCCCTTCGATGCAGCGTTACTCCACTTGGAGGGGTGGGGTTACTGCATCAATGGGAAAGAGCTTCCGGGATCAATTTGAGCGGGTCTACACTGGTTGCTCAATTGATCCTGCTGTGTCAATCTGTGAGTATAGACACGGTCAAACTTTTTTGGGTGGATCTGCACCAGATTGGGCCTCGTTCTCTCTGCAAGTGGGAACTTCACCCACTGTAACTAGAAGATAAAAATTCAAGAGCAGATATCCACAATATAAATGTTCTTCAAAATCAGGGCCCACAGACTGTGATTTCTGTACTACTTAAGTTGCCCTTTTATTTTGGAAAGTGTCTATTTAAAAATGACACCTTACTCAATGGATCTGGGACTTAGTATATTCCCAGTCACATCTCCTGACCTTGAGTTACAAAACTCAGTTTTGATGACTTTATTTGCTTCTCTTAGCCCTTCAAAATTAACTTGACTAGGAAAGAATGAGCTGGATTCTATTTATCGTAGTGCAGCCAGGCTCCTGAAGAAGAGCTCTGTGTAACATAAAAGCTGTGTCTTTCACCAACGGCAGTTTATCCAGTAAAAGATATTACCTCACCCACATTGTCTCTCTAATATCCTGGAACCAAGTTGGCTATGACACTACAAACAACCAAGCTCCAGTCAGTTACATCTGTACAATTTCATTGAGAACAATGGAGATGCACAACATATAACTGAGGGTAGAATTTGATATACAAACCTTTATTATTGATGATAGTGTTAGATTCATGGTTCTATGGATGGGGATGGTATGGATGTGGGGATGGTAGCTAAAAATTCTCGTTATCCATAAACAGAGGACTAAGGGGCAATACATGTTGAGCTCCACAATGCTGTTTTTCTAGTCACTTCTCAGAGTGGTATGATACTAGGGGCGGCTACTGCTCTATTTTTTTTTGTGTGCGTTTTCAGCTTCCTTATTATTTTTACTGTTGAGGCTCCCTGGTCCCTTGTTTAATTTTGTAAGGTTACATAAAGAAGCTGTGTTGCAATCCGATGATGAGTATATATGGTGCAACTTCTTTTCCTTTCTCTGAAATGAGAGCGTACTGTCTCAGTGCAGAAGAAAATCAGCCCGCAAATCTTGTTCAAATAGGCTTTTCCTGCAAGAATTGCAGCACACTTTGTTTTCTCCCACTTCAAAAATCTCACAGGAAAAAATCACTTTCATCATAACTCTGAAGAACCTGCAAAGTGCCAGAGGGCACAAAGATGAACTTTAATTGAATGTCTGAACTGAAGAAGTTCAGTTTGAAAGGGATGGTGGGTGAGTTGGGTCAAGTCTTAGATGATCTAAAATGGTTCTCCCATCCCTAGAAGCAAGGTATTATTACTGTGTGGGTGGAGACTTTCAAAGAGGGCAAAAGGAATTAGGTATCCAAATACCAGTGTAAATAGGTCCCTCTGAAATTCCTGGGCATGTTCATATAGGACTCAGTCCTGCAGTCATTGATTAGGCTCTGAACCTGCAAATGTATATCGGCATAATTTTAAGCATGTGAATCCATGGATTTCATTGGCACTACTCAAGCCTAAAGTTAAGGACATTGTAAACATTTGCAGAATCAGAGCTATATGTGAGATTCCCATTTATTTCAATAGCAGTTTTGCCTGAGGGAAGATTGGGCCCATATGTTAGAAAATACACTGTTAGATGCTGCATTTGGATTGTAATAACTAGTCAAAAGATGAGTCAAGGACACAGCACAAACACATAGCTTTCCTCAGATGAGCCACAGCTATCTATTTCTTTGGCTGTATGTGTTTAGGTTTGCCCTTTAAAACTATTGTAAAATACATTTAAAAATATTGTTATTACTGTTTTATTTCAGAGGACAGTTCCCTGCTCTCTTGAAATAAACAGGAATTGTAGTTAGTAGAAATCTTATTGAATATTTTTGCCATGTTACCCTTACTATGCAATACTGCTTTTAGATTTTTTTCTCCACTGAAAGAAATGAACTGAAATTAATGATGCAGCTATTCCCTCACTTATTATTCAACACTCCATTGCTAAAATATGCAGTAAAATATAAATGCTACTGTGTAATCTTTACATCAGTTAAGTACTTTGTTCTATTCAGAGTACTTCTCTGCAGTATACAGTACAAATAACTAAACAAATCCCATTGAAATAATGGTGCAAACATTCTATTCACTTTCATACGATTTTGCATTTTAAAATACATAGTAAAACTACTGACTGCCCACCTGGTCAGACATCACGAGCAAGAAGTACTGATCAAAATCTGATGGCATGATATGGCTCAACATCAGGAGTCGGATTCTGATGTCACATTAGGGAAAATCATGAATAACTCACTGAAGTCAATAGAGGTCTGGTTGGGTGAAGCCATTGTGAGAGCAGGATCACTCTTTCAATATGTTAATTTTATTGCATATTGTTCGAATTATACAAAAGTCCAATGAAAATAAATGCTGCAAGGGTTCTATAAATATCAAGGTGATTTTATTACAGTACTAAATCATGCTACAGTTACACTAGAAGTTAAAGGCCCGATTCCCAGCTCGTGTACACATACTTACATTATCGCTCATTGAGCTAGCATGCATATTAACAGTAGCATAGCTTCAATAAGACAGTAATGACACAGGTTAGATCTGCCAGTTTCAGGGCTATTTGTACTCAGCACAGCTAAGTAGTTCTGCTACTCTTGCCTGTGGTACTGTGACTACCCTGCTGTTTACACTCTCACTAACTCACTGAGAGTTAGTATCTCTATATAGGCAAGCTGGGAATTGCAGCTCCAGCTCATCGTGTAAATGTAGCCTGTATGGACATGAAGCCAGAGTCTTTGGTCCATGTTTCTGTAAAATGCAGTTTTGCATATTAAAGACTGTGTAAGAACATAAGAACATAAGAAAGGCCGTACTGGGTCAGACCAGAGGTCCATCTAGCCCAGTATCTGTCTACCGACAGTGGCCAGTGCCAGGTGCCTGAGGGAGTGAACCCAACAGGCAATGATCAAGTGATCACTCTCCTGCCATCCGTCTCCATCCTCTGATAAACAGAGGCTAGGGACACTATTCTTAACCCCTTTCTGGCTAATAGCCATTTATGGACTTAGCCCCCATGAACTTATCCAGTTCCCTTTTAAATATTGTTATAGTCCCAGCCTTCACAACCTCCTCAGGTAAGGAGTTCCACAAGTTGACTGTGCGTTGTGTGAAGAAGAACTTCCTTTTATTTGTTTTGAACCTGCTACCTATCAGTTTCATTTGGTGACCCCTGGTTCTTGTATTATGGGAGTAAGTAAACAACTTTTCCTTGTCCACTTTTTCCACATCAGTCATAATTCAGCTCATAGTTGGGAAATACTACTTCTGTTGTGAGTATAGTTGTGTGACTGTCATGGGTGACGGGATGTGAAGTAAAGCTCAGGTGGCTGATACCTGTGCCACAAATAAGATGATGTGGGTTTTTTGTTTGTTAAAATATATAGAGGCTGATCAAACCCAGCTCTGAACTTGCTCCACCCTGGAGTAAGTGTGACTCTAGACTGCAGCCTGGCTACTTCAGTCAAATGAACTTCATAGCATATGTCATTTTATTTAAAATATTTTGAATTATTTTATTTTCAGAAAATACTGAATTTCCAGTAACAAAACAACCTCTGATTGGGTTCCCTTCAGACCGTGGCTTTTCTGAGTGTACTCAGAAGGGTACCATAAAAATAGCCATAGTGGGTCAGATCAATGGTTCACCTAGTCCAATATCCTGTCTTCCAACAGTGTCCAATGCCAGATGCTTCACAGATAATGAACAGAACAGGTGATCATCAAGTGATCCATCCTCTATTGCCCATTTCCAGCTTCTGAACAGAGGCTATAGGGACATTGTGGAACATGGTTTTGCATCCCTGTCTATAGCTAGATCTATCCTCTATGAACTTATCTAATTCTCTTTGGCCTTCGTAACATGCTTTGGCAAAGAGGTCCACAGGTTGACTGAATGCTGTGTGAAGAAATACTTCCTTTTGTTCATTTTAAATTTTCTGTTTATTAAGGTCATTTGATGACCCGTAGTGCTTGTGTTATAAGCACAGTGTTATGACTTCATGACTGGAGTGGAGAAAGTAAG
Source organism: Pelusios castaneus (assembly GCA_007922175.1). Classification (NCBI taxonomy): domain Eukaryota; kingdom Metazoa; phylum Chordata; order Testudines; family Pelomedusidae; genus Pelusios; species Pelusios castaneus. Next base: position 943,480 of record ML685795.1, on the reverse strand, counting down.
TAAGGATTTTATAGACCTCTATCATATCCCTCCTTAGTTGTCTCTTTTCCAAGCTGAAAAGTCTGTTTTATTAATCTCTCCTCATATGCAACCTGTTTCATACCCCTAATTATCTTTGTTTCCTTTTTCTGAACATTTTACAATTCTAATATACCTTTTTTTTGAGAAAGGGCAACCAGATCTTCATGCAAAATTCAAGATGTGGTTGTACCATGGATTTATAAAGAGGCAGTATGATATTTTCTGTCTTATTATCTGTCTCTTTCTTAATGATTCCCAACATTTGTTAGCTTTTTTGACTACTGCTGCACATTGAGTGGATGTTTTCAGAGAACTATCCACAATGACTTCTGCTGGTAAGAGCAAGCTTGTCTCTCACGCCAACAGAAAGTGGCCTAATAAAGATGTTATCTCACTTATCTTGTCTCTCACAAGCTAAGTGTATTACAACTGTGAAGGGAATACTAATGTTAGACATTTAAGGAAAATCTAGTAGAATTTCAACATAGCAGGGGATACTGCCCCTCTTCAAAAGAACTAGCTGTAACTTGATAAGATACTCTAAAAATGTCCCGTTGACCCATTATTGTCCATTCTTTTTGTGTGGAGGTTAAATTGCAAAACCATTTCCCAGAAGAAGCCACACTCATTTTGGCTGATCATACTACTATATTCTCAACCTTCTCTTTGGGGATAAGAGGAAGTAGAAAGGTTTCTTCTCTCAGGTTAAATTTAGAGGAAAGCGTTTCCACTTTGTCCTCCAAGGAGGATAGGGGAGCTAAAATCCATATTGTCTTCTTTGGAACCTTCTCACTCCAGCATCTCATCAGTAGGTACATCTTGGCTGGTTTTTGCTACCAGAGTCTGGCTGAGAAAACTAAGATTCCCCCACTAGATGAAATGCCTGAGAAACCTTGGATGGATAAGAAAAATCTATTCCATGACTACTACTCTTGCTTAAGCTTATTGTAAAACAAATGCTATCTTGTTAACTATGAAGAAATGCATTGGAAGAAAGGGGGGGAAAAATCCCCTGCAAAAGTACAGAAGTAGCAGGAACACAAAGGAGATGCAAGTCATTTCCCTATAGGCTTGATTCTACATCTCCTTGCTAACTGAACCTTCATATTGTCCATTTTCTGGTCGGTGAAGAAATTTATGTTTGTACAAAATGCTTTCTCAGACAGTCCTTTTTTTTCCTGTTTGATCCTGAAATAAAGTCATGATTCATGCTCATGTCTGACATCATGCTCTGCAGCTGTGGAAAGGACTGTGATATAGTTTTTTATGGTTTCATAGCACTTCATGGACATTAATCCTCACAACACTAATTAAAAGTAGGGGATTTACTGAGGGAGAAACTAAAGCAGAAAGGTTAAGCAACTTATCCAAGGTTGCATTGGCAGGATTAAAATCCTCTGGATCAGAACTTCTAGTTGACCATTCTAATATCATAACCTCTCGACTTCAGCATTGACTTGACTATAGTATTGCGTAAGAGGTGACACAGGTATGTCTGAGAGGATAAAATTCTTGTTTTATACACACAAATTTCATCAATTTCCTGTCATGGGTAATTAGCAAAACTGGCAGCGAATCTTAAAAAAAAAATCTGTGAAAGGTAAAAGGATTTAATATTTAAATGTTGTAGGTTAAAGTCCATATTTAAATATCCACTGGGCAGTTCCTTTATGTACTCACTACATTACCTTGCTCAACTGCATACTAGAATTTTAAAGCAACTGCACAGCAAACCATTAAAATGCTGTCACAAAAAAATTGCTAAAACAAAGCTTGCTCTGTAATTTATCTGCCATTTTTCTGTCATTCCAACTGCACTTTATGGTGTGCCCAAGGTTTAGCTGTCATATTTTGAGTCCTTTCACAAACTACCTCCATTCTCTTCCCCCCCCCCCAATAATTTTTACTGATGTGCGGGCAAGAAAACGATCAGAAGTTCTTTGGACTATGAGTGTGAATCCAGCTGAGAAGGAGTCTCAAACTAATAGAGGAACAAATATCTAATTTTTTCAGTTTAGACAGAGAAACGGTAGAAAATATATTTCCCTTTAAAGCAATACAGTAAGAAAATATTATAGCTTTAAAAAGACAGCTAAACACTATGGGTATTGCTACACTGGAGGCTCTGTTAAGTTGACTTAAAGTTGACCTTGTTAAGTCGATTTAGAGTCCACATTGAACAGTCCTGTCAACTGCCTGCAACCACACTAGCAAGTACTATGTCAATGGAGGAGTGGGGCATTGTGGGTAGCTCTGGAAGGGGGCCTGGAGGCCAATTAGGTTGACTTAAGGGCTTCCCCATTTACACTGGATTAAGTTGACTTCATAAGGTCGACTTAAGCATTAAGTCGACTTCATAAGGTCGACTTAAGCGTTAAGTTGACTTAAGGAAGCGCTTAAGTCAACTTAATAAAAGCCTGATGTGGATGCAGCGGTCTGTAGGTTGACTTAACTTTCCTTAAGTCGATCTAAGGCTCCAGTGTAGACATACCCTATATGTTCAAGTAATTTCATTTAAGGTCCCAAATAACCTTAACTCTGCCTCAGTAACTTTTATCTGTGAGTTGGAAACCTTCCCTAGTTTCTATTTGAAACTGTCTCAGCTTGGAAAAGTATGAATTCCAACAGTGTGCTTATTAGCATTTCAACAAAAATTCAGAGGGGGACAAATGATAAAATGATTAGAGGAATAGAGGCTTCTATATGAGGAGAGATTTGAAATAAAACATCAATTTTGTTTGGAAAGCAGCATACAAAAAGCTATGAAAGAGAGAAAAATATTGTTATACTGACAGATTTATTTATTAATGGTACTCCATTTCATCTTTAACAGAAGTAGAGGACTTGAAATGATCAGCTATTTTAAAAATGGATAAAAGGAAATATTTTTATGTAACGTGGTTTTAGTCTGTAAAACTCACTACCATGGGATATTACTAAAGTGTCTTCTTCCTCCCAGTCCTTTAAAAAACCATCTTAAAAGACATTTATGATGAATCTGCAACTACATTTAGCTTGGACACAATTACATGTCATGATATTGCACAATTATGTCTTTTAGAGGGCAGCTGAGAAACAACTTTTGGTAAGATATCAGCTGTTAACTGATGGAATACTGGATTAATCTGATTATTGATCTATGGTGGTATAATATGGCACTAGTAATTTCTATGTAGTTTGATGCATGTCCCTTTTTAGTGCGGAGTCAAAGTTTCTGTGATGGTTTTTAAAATGTGAGTCCATAATAGTTTGCCTAAATTACATTACACAAGATTTTAGACTGTGCCTGCTACCTGTTCACATGATCAAAAATACTGATTTCTGTGTGACAATCACATTTGTGTATAGTCTCTATGAGTACCTCTACACTGGAGGCTCTGTTAAATTGACTTAACCAAGGTTGACTTTAAGTCGACCTAAAGTCAACCTTGTTAAGTCAACTTAGAGAGTCCACAGTCCTGTGTCCACATTGGCAGGTGCTAGCTAGGTCAACGGAGGAGTGACCAGGAACTCTGTGAGGGGGCCTGGAGGCCAATTAGGTTGACTTAAGGGCTATCCCCCGTCCACACTGGCTTAAGTTGACTTAATAAGGTTGACTTAAGCCTTAGGTTGACCATAAGAGGTGGTGTTGTTAAGTCAACTTAAGGAAGCACTTAAGTTGACTTAAGTGTCCAGTGTGCACACAGTGGTCTGTAGGTTGACTTAACGGTCCTTAAGTGGATCTAAGGCTCCACTGTGGACGTACCCTGTGTGCACATGCATCTAAGAGATTGCACGTGCAAGCCCTTGATTTCTCTACATAGTATGCACAAAATTATAGGTGCATAGTTTTCATCTCTGTATCTAGAGTTAGCCTAAGGCCACATTACCAATGTGTCCTACAAGGTTTTTGGAAATTATTAATAAAAATACTTTACCTCTGCTTTCCATGCTCATATTACTTTGATATAAGGGGCAGGAGAGGGCCATTCTTTCTAGATCTAAAGATTGACGGGATCTTCCTATGCATGGGAAAAGTTCATCAATCACCTCTGTGGTGTCATTTCTCTACCCTACCCCATACTCTCTGGAGCAAATGCTAAAAGGACTATGCATGCAGACAGGGGTGGGGAAAGATATGGATGAGGCAGGAGCAGGGTGGTCTAGGGCTAGAATGATAGAATGTTCATAATTCTTGCAGCACTCAGTAAAAATCTGGCTGAAATGACTCTAGTATCTGTATGGCTCAGTCCCAGATGCATAGTAACTTTTCCCGCATGGCAAGGGAATTAAATGATTTTCCTATTCAAGTTTGAGATCTCTTCCTGAGCAAAATGAAAAAGGGAGATTTACTCTTATAAGCAGAACCTAAAAGGATCCTGCAAAGTCCATTTTGACTATGGGTACGTTCAATTATTTTAAATATATATTTAAATGAATAAATATAAATAGCTCAGCATGGCATATTTTTAAATAGGGCAAGGAAAATCATTTTCTGTAATTTGTTGTTGCTAACAATTTGCACACTTGACTGTAGGGGGAGTGAATATTCATAACAGAAGAAATTCCATATCCTCAGTAACTCATAGCATCAGTTTCTGATTGGTAAACTTGTATATGCCAATTTATGATCACTGGCACGTCAGTTAGGATCGTAGGCGATTCCATATCATGGCATATTAATAACTATAAAACTACAACTTCTGTTTGAATCACAGTTGTCCAATTCCAAACAATCTTACAACATTTAACTAGAACTCATTTTTCCTTGATACAAGTGGGTTTATTAATTTCCCTGAGATCTCTTACAGTATGTTTAATTCAGATCCTTCTACTTCCACTAAAATAATTGCTTATAGTACACAGACTAGATTTTATATGACTAATTAGAGCAGTGAATGGGAAAAAATAGGTTTCCAGGTAATATTGAAATTAAATATGTTAATCTATACCTCAGTGTGCACATTTTATATGAGTTTTAATTTGCTATATAAATTATAGTCCTGTGTTTATAAGGTGCCCTTGAAAGAATGGCCTATTTTTTGAACACTAATACCATAGGGAAACAAATATACAAAGCTGTTAGCTATAGGCTACACATGCATAAATTAAGGCAAGTACCATTAGTTTCTAAATGGAGGTATGAAAAAAAAACAACTTGCTTTTAAAATACTCTACAGATAGTTAATGTAGGACTTCCTGTATATTTAAGATGATAGAAGACATTTAGTTCCAATATAGCATCCCTCAATTACACTTTGAACACTGACAAATTAATATATAACAAAGATGCCACTGTTTACGATCTGCAGCTCTGGATGTAAGAAGTCAAAGGGTTCTACAATAATTTGTAACCAACCAAGCACTTTCAGGGTTACTCCCATTTATCTGTAGCTAGTTTAAAAACTACCAGAGTTGCAAAATTGTTTATCCTAACCTGATTTCTTTAAGATGAATTAATAATGTTGAAGTTGTATTTGTTAAATCTGTAATGTAGCATGGACCAAATTCTGCTCTGAGTTTACTACTAAAGAAAGTTGGTGGGTGAGAGAGAGACAGATGACATTTGGCATCTTTTAATAGTAATAGCATGGACTAAATCCTGCCTTCAGCCTCACCTCAGTGTCATTCTGCTGCACAGGAAAGGGTAGGTCACAGAGAACATGGGACTTTTCTTGAGGGGAAAAAAAATCTACTGAGTAAGCTGAATAGGTTAACATTCTTAGATGCCTCATAAATCATCAATGAGAAAATAGGCAGCAAATTTCTAGTCATCGTTACATCCTCCTAATGAAGATGTAATGCCTAAGAAATGCAATAATCTCCTCAAAATGTATTGCCTAGAAAGTTTATTTTGAAAAGGAATTAAAAATAAATCAAGAAGCCATCTGACCTGAGTGTTTCTCAACCTTTTTGATATCCGAGAACAGCCTGCTGCCTTCCTAAACTAGGCCAAGGAGAGCTCAGGGACCAGTGGTTGATCCACAGACTGGTCATTGAGAAACACTGATATATAAGTGGTCCAAAAGCTCCATTTACGTCTAAGAGATTTAAAGACCTATTCTACCATAGAATAGCAATATCTGGCTCATACTATGACTTCACATTTTTAGAGGCTGAGTGTGACCTAAGTCTTCCTATATGCACCAAAATAAAGCAACAGACAACTCTGAGTTAAGTTAACCTTCAGACTGACAAAGTAAAATAAACAGTTTTATAAATGAAAATATCTAGCCTGGAATAGTTCACAGCTAAGAACTTCATTTTTTATTCATTCTCTTCATACAAGGAGAAGATCACACAAGTGAATGTATAATATTGTTCTTTGAGGAAGCTACACTGAAAATATCACCTAGAATTAATGACACAAGACAGCTGAACAAGCCAGAAAAAATGGTTTTGGAATCTTGCTTTTTACTGTGACTGCAGTATTTTAAATAAAAACAGGTCTGGGGTTTTGGTTTTTTTTTTTGTTCAGTTCCATATAAAGTTAACTTGCTCAGTCCTTTGGAAAAAAATCACTTTATCAGCAAGTCCGTGTTCATAGGTTATTTTAACTATATTAATCGTTCAGTGCTATACTTGATGTATGGAATAGGAATAGGGTGACATGATTTTAATCCCTTACTTTGATTTTCATGAAGATGACAAAAAGAAGATACAGAATTTAGCACTCTGATGTTCATTTACAGTTTCCTCCTTATCAGAAGAGGTGAAAAGCATGTTGGTTAATTAAACTTCACCCTCTGTACCTGAAAATATGACTGAATGAGCAGAAGTAAGTTATGAGACTTTAGAGAAGGAATTCAATCTCTAGTGACACATCCAGCATTTTTTACTGCCATTCAGAGGTGCCAGCTACAATCTGTACTAGTCTAATTCCATCTATGTCAGCTCTGTTGTATAGCTGCTCTAAGATGATGGGAGAGCTCTTTCGATTTAATTAATTCACCACAACGAGTTGGTGGCAGGGCAGATCAATGCAATGGCTATAGGGGCTGAAGTCCCAGGCCCTGGCATAAATGGGAGCCCCTATGGTCTCCCCCCCCCACATTCAGCCCAGCTAAGTGGCCTGGGGGATGTGGGGAGATCTCTACCAGAACTGGGTTGGGGCCCTGGGGCCAGAGGCTGGGCTCCATGTTCCTACCACACCACTGTGCTGGCTCGTCCACCCCTGGGGGTGCAGTGGGCTGACGTGTTCACTCCGTTCTGGGTGTGGGGGCCAACTGGCATGCAGTGCAGCCTCTGTTGCAGCCCTCCAGGGCTAGCCCTGAAAGGCTGCAGCGGAGTGTGCGCTGTGTGCCAGCCAGCCCTGCTGCCCCTGGATGCAAACCAGCTGGACCGGGGCTGGTGCGGAGAATGGCCTCTGGTCCCAGCTCCCCACCACACCCCAGTGCTGACCTGCCTGCAGGCTGCTGTAGCTGGGGCCTTAGGTGGGGGCAAAAGGGGGTCCCAGGCTAGCGGGGGTAGCACAGTGATGTCAGCCCAAGGTCCCTTAATCCAGCCCTGGTTGGTGGGAGAAGCTCTCTTACTGACATAACACTGTCCACACTGCTGCTTAGGTCTATGTAATTTATGTCATTCAGGGTATGGCTTATTCACACCCCTGAGCAACAAATGTTACACAGACATAAGTGGTAGTGTAGAGGTAGCCATAAAATCCTAACTAATTAGCCAACAGAGCTCAGGTCTTGAGCTGATGTACCAGATTCCTCAGACTGGATTATACTAAATCTGATTACTCCCAAGTCTTACTATTGGACACAGATGTCTCAGTTATCTCTAACAGAGTGGCAGGGGTAAGTCTAAAAAGAAGAAAAGAGAATTTTGCTCTTCAAAACAGAACAATTTATACTTTATGAAACAAAGACTGAAACCTCCGCCCCTCAATCAAAGATCTGCTTCCTGATTTTCACAACCATGATCATTTTCATTCATCCTCATTAACTTTATTGTTTAGTCTGATTGTAGAAGGTATTATTCAGGCTTGTCAACATACTTAAAATTTGCTCATTATAAGTACATTGCTCAATTTACCTCCCAAATTACCCATGTTGTCCACATATTTGGCATCTCCTATTGAACATTTTTTATATCGGAAACAAAGGGCTGGTCTACATGGTGGGGTAATATGCTCTATGGGGATGTGATTTCCCAAGTGTATTGATGTGTTGTGCATTAAGTGACTGGTCTGTTGTAGACCCCTGCTGGTGCACTTTTAACATTGTATTATTTCAAACAGTACTAAGATAAAGCATACTAGAAGAGTCTACATGGACCAATTAATGTGCAGCATGTTAGTGTGCTTCCGCAATCGCACATCCATAGAGCACATATGCTTCTGTGTAACCAAGTCCATAGAACCAGGAACCTGAAGTTACAGAAATAACTTTGAATTTTTATCATACACTGTGTCCCACCTTTGGGCCTGGGCATGTTGTAATGTTTGCCTGTTAGGGATGAAGGAGGGACTGGAATACAAGTGATATTTTGTGCAAATGGGCATGACCACAAGTCTGATTTTTGGCTTTTTTTCCTCCCTCAGAAATTCACACTTTTCCAGCTTGAAAGTTTACATAAAAATCAGCGTTTCAAGTGTTGATGCTACCTGTCTTTTGAAAAAAATCAAATCAAAACTTTGTGAAACGAATTAGCAAAAAATTTTGCTGGAAATTTTTTTTGGTACAAAAAATAAAACATTATCTGATCTCAAATCATTTTACAAAGGAGGTTAGTACCATTATTGCTGTTTTACAGACATTGTTGCTGAATGTCACACAGAAAAAGAGTGGCAGAACCAGAACTCAGCTGTCCTGAGGCACTCTCTGATGCCCTACCTATTAGGAAACACTGCCTTATCAATTGTACTCTATAATGCCAATTTTTGTATGATGGATACCCCTGAATTCATAGGTGTGGACCCGTATGCAGGCCATAGACACAAAAACCCTGGACTTGAGTATATTTTGATCACCATCATCTAATACTATAGGCTAATTATTAGCAAATGTGTATTTTTAATTTCAAAGTTGTTTTTGTTTTATAAGCACCAGAAAGTTTCATAATCCAGTAAATGTTACTTTATTATACTTGTATAACTTAACAATGGTTGAACTAAATTTTTTCCAAAACTGATACAAATAATTGTCCCTGGCTGAGACTTTACATGCCAAGTTACAGCCTGGAGCAAAATTCTATAGATAAATTCTAAACTTTTGAACAAAAGAAGCTATAATTGCCACATAGGAAACCTTTACTTTTAGCAGTGTGAACTGTCTCTATACTTTAGAGGATAAACACATATTATCATGCAATATTCTACTTATATCAAACTTAAATTCAGAAATTAACTTGTAAATACTGGAAGCAAACAAAAATCTCAGTGAATCTTCTTCATAACTCTCAGATCAAATAATGAAACATATTTACCAACCACCTTTTTGGTTTCTTCCAATTCTGGCTCTCTCATTTCCATGATCATGATCAAGGATATATACATACCTATAGGTGTGGATATTGCCCAAGGCAGAGTCGTATTAACTTTGTTCAGAGGAACTGTTACTGTGGAGTTCTAGTAAACTTGACTCTACAAGCAAATAGTAGAAGTGTCCTATAAACAAGTCCCAACTGCTTCCTTATATGGAAGGTCCCATTAAGATGGTCTTCTGAACTTTTACTGCCCCACCTGAATACCCACCAACTTATACCCCTATCTTTCCTCTGAGATTCAATATGCTACTTTCCTCTAGTGGTACAATATTGTGATAATTTTCAATTCATTTTCATTTGTTTTATGATCAGCAGACTCATTTCTACTTTTAAAACTCAACAATAATGTCCTTCAGACCTCAGTTCTTTGGTGCTATTCTCTTTTTTGCTGTCTCATCTTCGTTGCCCACCTCTTTTCTGAATGTGAAACTACATCGTGCTGCCATACAGAGGATATCCCAAACTATGTTCCTCTTCCTGTTTTGAACTTTTTTTTATCATTTCATTTCTATTTCACTAATATCAACCTCCTAATTCCATCATATTTGCCATTGAGTCTCTGTATCCAAAACTGATCAACAAGTAGAGGGGAGGGACTGAAAAAGGAGACTGAGTCAAAATTCTTCAATTAAAATCTGAACATAACAGCTATTGTTGGTAATCTCAGTGTCTGATTAAAAACTCATGTACATCTAATTACTGTTGCCTCATATCACCCATATCAGAAATTAATTCCAAATCCCTTATGTTAAAAATTCCATTCAGGACATAATTTTTTTCTGTGGTTGCTGTATCCCTTCTCTTTCCAACTCTCTAAACTCAGTGGACCAGATCCTAACTCCTGCTCCTTTTGTACTGTTCTGGTGTGGGGAAGTCTCTAGTTAGCATAGAGCTGATACTGTTATTACTATGTTCCCCAGCAGAGTAGGGGGTGGTTTGGGAAGACGACAGCGTGCAGTGAGCCCTAGTAATCATCAGCCAACATAATAACCCCTAGGGGCCATAACAAGCTGGCTGAACTTACAGCAGTTCAAACAAACAATATGCATTTTAATAAGGCTCAATGTAAATATATACATTTAGAAACAAAGCATTGTAGGCAGGGCCATCCTCGGGAGAGGGGCGTGAACGGGGCAGTTGCCCCGAGCCCTGCGGTAAGGTGGTCCCCGCGCTGTCCCACACCCAGCAGGGAGTGCAGGGCTTGCACCGTGGCCCCCACCCCTACGGCCATGCTTCGCCCTGCTCCCTGCCGCCTTTGGCGGCGAGCCCAAGTCAGTGCGGCAGGGCAGGGCAGGAGCGCTTTGCCCAGCCTATGGGCCGGCCCTCCCCACCCCCAGAGTGGAACAGCCGGCCCAGGGGCGGGGCCAGGCCTCTCTGGGCCGGTCTACCCCACGCAAGACGGTCTCTGGCCATGGCCGGCCCCGGCTGGCAGTGGCCTCAGGTCCCCGGGCATGGCCGGGCACTGGCGGTCTGGAGTCCCTGGCTGCAGCAGCCTTAGCCGGCTCCCGGCCACAGCCTTGGCCAAGGCCGGATCCCTCTGGCAATGGTGGCCTGGGGGCCGCGGCTGGGGCACCAGCGATAGCGGCCTCGGCTGGGGCCAGCTCCCGCTGGTGGGGGTGGCCTGGGATTGCCAGGGTCCCAGGGGCAGAGTCGGCTGGCCTGGTTGCCCTGCCCCCCTCCAGTATGTGCTGGGTGGGGGGGGGGCCAGGCCAATTGGCCCTGCTCCCCCCTAGGGACAGCCCTGAGCATATGTCCCTTTGGAGGGAGCCTGCAAAGGCTGGGGTTGGCAAGGGGGGACTTAGGAACTGCAGGTATTACCATGAAGCCCTCTAAACCAGGGGTTCTCAACCTTGTGAGAGTCACGGCACATTTGGTAGCATATTGCAACTTTACAGGACACACCAGCCCACCCCCACAGGCCAAATCCAGCCATCTCTCTGGCTCTCTAAGATACACTTATTGCTGTGTGATGACACAGTAGTTGAGAACCACTGCTCTAAGCTTTATTATTGATATTGCCAGGGCACCACTCAGGGACCCAGACCTCACTCTGCTACACAGGTACAAACCCATAACAAGAAAGACTGTCCCTGCCCTGAAGAGCTTCTAAATTTCCCACAGTTCCCGGTCAGCTAATCCATTGGGCCGATCATTTGCATACTCTTCTGTGGTTTTCTTTATTATTTGCATGTTCCATTAGAAGGGCATTGCTAAGACTTTTTTTTTTTTTGGTGGCTTCCCCCCATTCCAATGATTCACTGGCTAGCTCTAGAGATCCTGTTTAACTCTGTCATCTCTGATAATAATAGGGAAAATTATCACAAAATAGACACATAGCCACTGTTAAACATTAGGGGTACAATCCCCAAAGCTGGCAAACTCACTGATCTTCCTCTTCATCACCTAAAGGGTTGGTCTCAGCCTGGCCTCCCTTTCATCCCCCTGCCCTTCCAACAATATCAGTACACCTATGGATAAGGCAATTTTTTCCATGAACCTCCAGTAAACTTAAGTGGAAAGCAAGGGCATTCAACATGTTAGCAGATCAGGCCACCAAACAGCACTTTAAATACCATTGTTTTTCCCAAAACAGGATTGGGATGGGACAAAATGATACTACTTCCTATAGCCTGGAAAGTAACCATTTTGTGTGGCTGGGAAATAAATACTGCACACTGTAAATGAGACAAGGCTTTGAAATAATAAGGTTACACAGATTTTGAATTCGTACTAGATTAACTATGGACCTGTTCACACTGAATCTTACTCATGACAGTAGCTCAATGCCTTCAGCAGAACTACTCACAAAGTAAGTGTGCAGGATTGGCCCCAATGCTCTTACTCTTCAGAAAGCTGTTGAATTTTTTTTTAATTTTTTAAAGCTTGTAATCTATCCTACCATCAAATCACTACATCTAATGACAGATTTTCATGGTTTAAAGTATCTTAAGTGTATTAAATCCAAAATGCAACATACAATCTATTTGAATTGTCATTTTGTTCAAATTCTGGATCTGCTTTCACAACTGGCATTTGCTTGAGGTAAAGGCAGGCATGTATTTTATTATAGATTAGAAAATTCAATATACTATACATCAAAAGAGGAGTCTTTTTATCCACCTAGTGAGAAAGAAAAGACAGGTGTATATTCTCCTGTTTACACTCATTTGCAAACTGCAATTCAGTTTATTTAACTCAGCCAGCTTTAATCAAGTGTCATAAACCACAGCTTCACTCCTTAAAACATAAAGCCTACCCTTTGTGGTAAATATGTCACCTTCATCTTTCCTTTGCACAGGTATCAAATCAGATCCCGGATAAGGTTTAAATCTACATACAGTACTGTATATATGGAGTGCAATTTGTACTATAATTTATACAAAAATGTCACAGAATGCTTCACAGCAAATTGCATTCAATATATGTACAAACAAGAAAACTGCATAACCTCATACATGTAGTTTCTGCAGGAGAGGAACAAGAGGGCAATGTCCAAGTTTCTAAGAGAATACCAGAGTGGGGAAATTAGAATGGAAGTGGGAAAGAGTGGGCATTGATTCTTTTCTTAGAAATATGGTGATAGATCTTCATTGTGGAACCAGAAACATGGGAACATTCATAGACTCCAAGACTAGAAGGGACCTTTGTGATTATCTAGACTCACATTCTGTATAAGACAGGTCACAGAACTTCCCAAAATAGTTCCTGGAATTCCTAGAAAAAACATCCAGTCTTGATTTTAAAATTGCCAGTGATGGATGCTTCATCACACATCTCAGTAAATTGTTCCAAAGGTTATTATACTCAGTATTAAGAAAAAATTACATCTTATTTCCTATATGAAACTGTCTAGCTTCAACTTCCTGATATTGGATTATGTTACATTTTACTCTGTTAGATTGAAAAGCTCATTATTAAATATGTGTTCCCTGTTTATAGACTGTAGTCAAGTTACCCCTTAACCTTCTCTTTGTTAAACTCAATGAATTGAGCTTGGGTGTCTCTATCAAGCAGGTTTTCTAATACTTTAATCATTCTTGGGGCTCATTTTAAATATCCTTTGCTTGCTATGTGGACATGAGGACACAACATCCCAGCAGCAGTTGCACCAGACCCAAATACAGAGGTAATTTAACTGCTTTACTCCTAATTGAAATGCCTGTGGATCACATTAGCCCTTAGGGACACAACATCACTCAGACCAATTCCAAAGCCCATGTTCAACTGATCAGCCACCCTGTTTCCAAATCTCTTTGCAGCACCACTGCTTCCCAGGTTAGACTCTCCCATTCCATAGGGGGGACCTACAAATTCCGGGGATAAACAAGGGCGGCGGCAAGGAAGGGGTTAATGGCCAAACACCCTGCCCCGGAGCGAAGCTGGTGCGATGGCAGGGGCGCCCTGGCTGGGCCCGGGCGCCGGCGGCGGCTGCAGCAGCTGGTGGCGCTGGGAAGAGGGACGCGTGCAGCGCCCGGAGAGCCGGGGAGAAAGGGCAGCCTGCCGCCTGCTGCAGCCTCCGCGCGGTTAATCACGCGTTCCCCTCTCGCGGCTGATTTGCAAGAGCAGATTAATCAGAGCGCGCGGCTTGATGAAATTTGCTGTTATTGTGCCCATTTTTAGCAACATCTTTTATTATCTTCATTATTCATTTACAGGGGACCGGCATCAATTATGCAAATGAGCCCGCAGACTTTGCAGATTACTTCATTTGCCGCTATTGTTTGTGGAAATTTAATTATTAAATATTATTAAGCTTGCGTTTTCTTCAATTTTCCAAGGCGTAGTTTCATTTGATTTTTCCTCCAGCTGCTCTCGTTTCCTTTCAGTGCCAAAACAGCTCCTCATCAAAGCGTCTCTGGCATGTGAAGACCAAATAAAATCTCCTCAATTTAATAATTTTGATGTTAGTCCCTTGTTCTCAGCTGCTTGCTCAAAGCAATGCAGAGAGAAACGCAGAGCACATTCAATTTAATGAGCAGAAATTGAATTCAAGTTTGTTCGGAATTGACTTCAATTAAGCAGAGACTTAATGATAAATTAATCTCTTTTCTTTATTCCCTAGAATTTGTTTTTCAAAGTAGGAAATTGGACTACATTGAAAGACCAAATAAAGAATACCAATTTTAACTAGATTATGGAACCGATAGCAAAATTTAATTCTTTATAGTAATGTACTTGAACAAATAGCATTCACTCTATGGCATGTATTATAATTTACATTCATTGTTACCACTCACACTTTCATGGCATGGATAAAATGGCAGTTGAATTAAATATGGGATTGTAATAGACTTCAGAGTTTTAATCTTTATTAAGAAACTCTAATTGAATGCATAATTAGCTTTTCAGGGTCTAGGAAACTAGGTTTAATATCTATGTGGGCTGAAAATATAGATCAAGAATTTTTTTAAAGAGCAATTTTATGAGTTTATTTTTGAAGAATTATCTTGTAACATGGGCTTGTATAAAAACCCCTCATTTTAACTTCATCACAAGAAGCTATAAAGGTTTTGTTTTGTTTTATGAGGTTTTGTTTTGTTCATCCTTCCTGCTCCAAGAATATCTTTGCTGTAATCAGGGTCAAAGCTAGCAATGCAGGGATGTTTCATTAAAATGGACCTCAAGTTATTAAGCAGAACATTGATGGCCCTACTAAAATGAAGTTGACAGAATTAGCAGCGCTTGTAATGGCAATGGTACTGTGTTAATTATGCAGTTCTTAGTCACCTCAGTAACATCATTGTCTTTCATAGGGCTAAGTAGGCGAGTAAGGTCTGTAGAATCGGGTCTTTTGTTTTGAAGAATGTATTTGTTCTCGGTGGCTAGGAGCTTCAAAAGTGAATAGGGATTTGGGTACCCAAATTAAAGGGCACGGATTGTGAGACTGCTGGTGCTTGGCCATTTCTGAAAAAAAGCCCCTTAAAGGTGTCTTGATCTAGATGCCCAAAATCATTTGTTGCTTGTGAAAATCTCAGCCTGTGTCTTGAACTGCTGATCTCTTTTTCACTCAGCAGAGGGATAACATACAATACTCTGTAAGGGGGAACTGAAGAGACAACTTTAGCTTAAAAGATCCTTCGTCATTCACAACTTTACAGTTATGTTCATATTTTAAAAAATTAGCAGAAAATCTCTCGTTCCTGGGACAGGATTTCCGCTCATTCATGTAAATGTTTTGCCATATGACATTTCAGTACTTCATGTCACGGATATTAAGGCCAATTGCACATAGAGAGAGTGACAATTTTGCTCTGTTACAGTGGGGCAGACCAAGGATGTGTAATTTGCTTGCTATGGATGTGGTCAGCCTGCTGCCCACCCTATACATGTGTGGTTGTGTGCAGCTGGTACTAGGCAGGCGTGAATGCTGCTCCTTTTCAGAGAAGCAGTAACTTGAAGCATTTCCCACTGTTGCTCGTAACCAATCTGCCCTCTGCTGTTGGGACAGGCCCACCACCTGTCCACCATTGCCTCTGCTCCTTATCCCCCAGAGAAGTGAGTCCCAACCTTTGTGAGTGACAGCCCCACTAGTTAATACTAGGTAAAACATGCACCCTCCCATCCCACCCCTGACCAAGCCATAAACACATATAACCCCTATAAACACTAAATTACAGAAATAATAATAAATAAATTACTCTTACCTGAGTAAGAAGTAGCTGCCACCATACACCGGATGTGGCACCACCTCTTCCCATCCCTCATGGCCTGAGGGTAACAGCAGGCTGGCCACGATTGGTCCAGGCCCTCTCCTTCCCAGGGCTCCTCTGGTCTGGCTGGGTGCCTGGCTGGCTTGTTGCAGGGTGCTGCTGCTCTGCTCTGGTTGGCATGGTGGTTGAGGGGCTGCTCCTCCAGTCTGAACAGATGCCTGGCTGGTTTGGGGCTGGAGGAAGTGCTCTCTCTTCTGGCTGGCATGCAGCTTGGGCTACTGCACCTGGCCAGTGTGGAGTTCGGGGAGTTAAATGGCTTCAATATTTCTGAAGTCTCATGGACCCCCAGTAATCTTTGGTGCTCCCCCAAATGGGTCCTGCATCCCACGTGGGGAGCCATTGTCCCAGAACACAGTAATATAAGGGATCAATAGTGTGCTAACATGTTTTGCACAACACAAATTAAAAAATATACCTATTAATTTATGACCAACTTTAACTTCTTCCTAACATTTGGAGTCTCTTTTGTAATCTATTTTTTTGGTAAGTTATTTTCTTTATGGAACTGGGTTAGGGTTTTCTTTGTGGATTAGGGATTTTCTGATGGAAGGCAAAAGTGTTGGTTAATTTCAGGAGGTGCTGCTGATACATTTTTACTGTCCCAGTTATATATAAGGAAAGTATAATCCTCCTACATGTATTCAGTTATGATACATGCATAGCTATAATATCCAATTCAGAAACTCTTATCATTTTCACATTGTACAGAATATTCAGGTTTTGTAGATTTGGGGCATGATTTATGAGTATGTTTAAATACCTTAGGAGGCAGATAGTCATCTGGTGGGACTTACAAAAGCACCTAAGAAACATAGGCATCTAACTTCCATAGCTCTTGTAAGTGCTACTAGGTGCTATCTGCATCTTTAGGTACCTAAATATCTTTGTAAAGTTGGCCTTTGAGCACGAGTTTTTGGTTCTATAGGCAGATGTTGCTGCAACACATTTTCTATTGTATATAAAATTCAGGGGAAAAAATACAATAGAGTTAAAATTGGAAATATATATCCTTTAGGGTATTATCCTATCCTAAAAGGTAACTCTGTAAGAATGGCCCTGTGGGGTGCCATACACATGTATCACTGACGTCCTTATGCAATTTGCTCAATTGGTGAGTAAGAATACTTTTCCCTTCACATGCAAGTCCCAAAAGCTCACTTTGGGCTTTGAACATCAAGCTGAGCTCTTGCCATCCCACACATCACCACTAATAATTGATGTTATGCAGCCAAATTAGGCCCCTGGCTACTCCTCTTCAACCCCATTGTTGTCTGATTATACTCTTGGTAACACCTGTGGAAACACAATTGGACTAATGACTCAGCGTAAGAGTAGCTTTTCCTTTCTGGTGAAGAAGCCCTGTAAAGCTCTTCTCAAACTCAGGTATTGTAGGTAGTTTCCATAAATTTCTTCTCACTAAGTTTTGTGCCTAAATACAGTCTTGTCTAAGTAGTAGAAGTTCTTTGTCTTTAATTGAGCTGGCTCTTTGTCCCAGGACTGAGTTTGAACTCAGTGACTGTCCTTTGATTTAGTTTCTAATTTAAGACTGTTTTTCTCAGGAAGTGTATTTCCTTCTTACAAGAAGATTCCATAAACTAAATCTTGTCAAAGGAGCAATTCCTGTAGAGAAGGAGCCCTTGTGAACCACCAAACAAGTGAGTATGCTCAGTTCTAGACCCCCCAAAAAGACTGAAAACATTTCAACAAGTACAAATAAAAGGATTTAAAATTAAACACTGTAACAGAAGAAAGTGGTTCAGTTCTGGCCTGTTGAACAAGTAATGTACCTGACAAGTTTTCCAGCCTGGGTTCCCTGTGTGAAAATATTAAAAAATGGTCAGTTGCCAAAGAAGGATATGGGAAGGTACAGGAAAAGGAAACCATTTGTTGTATGTTCTTGGAGGGCACTTAGGAGAGTGGGGGAAAGGAACCAAAGCTGAGCTGAATCATCTCTTTTCAGTCTAGATGGGATCTGACATGCCACTTATTTCATGAGTGGATGCACTCTGAATGCCTCTACTTCCTTCCAGGTGGGCCAAGCTCCCGAAAGAAGCTGATTAATATTTATTGCTATGCATTTTGAGTTTATTTTCTGGTGTTGATGTTATACAAATGAAAAATAACACATTCCTTAAGAGACAGTTTTGCATAACTTCAACCAATTGATTCATAACCAAATAATAAAACTCCCCCAACATTTCCACACACCCCACCCCATGTGTCCACACCAGTATGCTGAGAGCCTTACAATTAAGCACTGAAGACCAAAGAAATGTTAAACTTCACTTTTTCTGTGACATTTAAGATGCAGTCTACTATTTTTCATGTGTAATATAATTATGCAACCATCTTAGCTAATGAGTGGCATCTTGGGTTGTGTAGTACTCTATCTAACACACAAGGAGTCCATTAGCCACCTATGTGACAAGTACACAAGTCAATTGTCTCAGCCACTGCACCTCTCAGACTGAAAGTGCTACATTTACATTCTTGGCTATCCTTCTTTAACTACATGGCCAATATTCCAGCTGCAGAACTAAGAAGAGAAAACAGGATTCTTGATTCCCAGCATTCTATTGCTGTCTAGTCAATAGTTTTAAAACTCAGTGGCAAAGTTTGCTTTTAGTTCAGGTAGTAGAAGTATGTGTGATGGATATGAGGGCACAAGTTTCAAACCCTGCTAATAATCCATGTGATTGCACATGAATGATGACATTACTTTCCAGTTTTTAAATAAATGTCATTATTTAATTCATATGGGGAAATTTCCTTAAAGTAGGTTTTATAGTTTAAAAATGTTACTTAAATGTGGCATGCAGCAAAATATAGGTGTTCAGTATTTTGGTCTTTTGTCACTCATGTTGATAGTTTATATTAGTGGTTCCCAACCTGTGGTGCCTTTCAAAGTAGCCTGCGGCTCTCTTCCTGTTGGCTGCACAAGGGAGCTGATGCCAAAGGACCCAGGCAGAGCGTGTTTCTGTGGGACCAAAAGATGGGTGCAGGTTCCTTTTTGCAGCCAAGGATATGAGAGATCAGTGCTTCCCTTCCCCTGTCTGTAGCAGGGAGCACAGCAAAGCTCTCTACCTAGATCCATAGACACTGGAGTACCTGCTGGAGCCGGGGGTGGGATGGGGGAGAACCACTGATCTTCTGTTCACCTGGCTGCGGAAGGGGTCACTGCTCAGAGATCCAGGTGGAGTGCACAAGGCTATAGAATGCATGCGGATTCTCTGCTGCAGCCAGGGAGATGAGTGAGGAGGCAGACTCCTCACTGAACTCCTTCTTTCTGGCTCCAGTGAGGGAAGTACCTGCTAGCAGAGACTAGTGGC
The DNA here is from genome assembly GCA_007922175.1 of Pelusios castaneus. Taxonomy (NCBI): domain Eukaryota; kingdom Metazoa; phylum Chordata; order Testudines; family Pelomedusidae; genus Pelusios; species Pelusios castaneus. Next base: position 923,952 of record ML685795.1, on the reverse strand, counting down.
CCTTCAGGATAGTAAAAATAATATTGTGGCCCTCAGGGCTGTCCCTTGGGAGGAGCGGGGCCTAGGGCCTGCTCCACCCTGGGGGCAGAGGGGCCGTGGTGTGGGCCCCGCACTGCCCTGCTGCGAGTGGAACAGCATGGGGCCCACCTAACCGCGGGGCCCAGGGCCATCGCCCCATTCTCCCTCCCCTAGGGACGGCCCTGGTGGCCCTTGAGCCAAAAAGGTTGGGAAACACTGGTTTATACCACACATCGGCAAGTTGTGAGGTGTGGTTGGCATAACTTTAGCTTGTAGCTAAATTAGTTTCATAATAAGCTCTCTTATCTCTTGAACTGGCCCTAAGAAAGGTTGTACTGCTGGTTGAAAAGAACTTGTACAGTGTGTGGCTGCTGACTAAAGTAATGAAATACATACAGTAGTGAGAACAGAACTGAATCAGATTAAAAGTCTGTCACCAAAGGTGTAGATGAGGCCATTATAACAACGAAAAATATTACTAGATGTTATATGTGTCTAAGTTTGTAGAAGACAATATGATATTCTATTTGACAAATAATAAGTGACCAGGATTGAATTCTCTCAGTTTTCCCTGGCCCTCTTCCAACCTCAAGGCACCTGAGGTAAAGAGGAAAGGCCTCCTTTCTCCTCAATCCATACTCTATTCTTAGGCAAACTGAGGTCTAGTTCAGCAAGAGGACTAGATCCCTCCTCAAACAAGAACTGGGACGCAAGGCCTGTACCCAGGGCCCTGGAGAGCTGTAATCCAAGTGTCAGTAAAGGCAAGCCATTAATCCCTCTGTGGTTTACAATGAAGCTCTTCTTACCTGCCCTGGTAGGGTGGCATGAGGCTAGATAAGGGTTCAATTCTATTCTTGATTACACCAATGTAAATCAAGGATAACTTCAGATTTATTCCTGATATAAACTGATGTGAGAACAGAAATTGGCTCTACACAAAAAATTGCAGGCCATTTGGAGACTCTCTGATGAAAGGCACCATAAGTTATAAGCACAGATTTTGCTCTCTTTCTCTGTCCTGAGCAGCAGTTTTAATCATGGCTCATACCACAGTATTAGAAATGTTCTCTGGATAAATGGAATGAAGACTTCTAGAAGAGAAGCATTCCGGTTTATATTGCAGGTTATGTCTCATAACTGCCTTCTGAAGGGTTTCTTGCATCTGATTCTGAAATATTGCCACTGCTGGAAACAGGATAACAGACTAGATGGATCACAAATCTGATCCAATACAGCAATGCCTATGTTCCTATCACATCCTGGAGCTCTGAGACTCTTTCATTACAGATGGGATTCAGTTGCATTGCCCCAGGGATAAAGAAGTGAGGTACCAAAGAACTAAATTACCATCCTGTCACATTTAAAATAAATTTTCAAATGTAATTTGGGTAACTAAAGTGAATTAATTTAGGAACATTTTAATATAACATGTCGACACCTAAAGGAGGCATAATATGAACAATAGCTAGGATATAAAATTTCAATTTTTGTAAAAAAGAGGGTGTAGGTTTTGAGTGTTTTCTTTAAATCAACCGAGAAGGTAAAAATTAGAATCCTGAGGAAATGTTGAAAATACATAAAATACTTTCTCATTTATTCAAAATCACTTTACAAAGACAACAAATCAGTTGCTTTTTGAGGTCCTTCTCTACATTGTCTGTTTTTAAAAAACCTGCTATTCCTATCCAACATACTTTCCGATACCAGGGCCTGCTATGTCTGCTGTCTTATCCAGTGGTAAAATTATTGAATTCCTGATGAGAGTAAAAATGACATGACCTCTATGGTCTTATCACTGTAAGAGTCCTTTATATTGGCTATAGAAATTAAATACCCATAACTTGGTGATCTTTTATAGAAACTTTTAGCAAATGGCATACAAAGTTAGTGACCATCTTTTATAACTCATTTTAGTGGAAATGTTTTAACTGTAACACAAATTATGAGGAAGACAAGTGGATAAGTGTTTGAGGAAAGAGCATTGTACCTTATGACAAAATAGAATTTGTAGAATAGTCCAGAGACAAAACTGGTTTAAAAATACTTTGTGAAAATTGCTGAGTTCAGTTTGCTGTAATTCATAGAGTCATGGGATCTGTCGGTATTTGCATGACCAATGTCCCTAGGAAAATGCTGGAAAAACAGGACATCTTTCTTTACGGAGGAAACTGAAGAGACAGTATTAGCTCAAAGGCACTTTTAGCCATTCACTGCTTTATATTTAAATTCACATTTTTCAAATTTAGTAGAAAATCTAATTCACCTGGGGTATGATAAGCATTTCAGAGCATTAATGTAAACATTTAACCTCATGAAATTTCAGTACTTGATGTCATTGACAGTAAAACTAATTGCACACAAACTGACAATTTGCTCTTACACTGCTGCAAAGCTGGGCCCCAAAGGTTTTAATTTATTTTAAGAAATCATTTGGTAAATATGGATGAATGACAAATACAGAAGCAGAAATCAGGATTGGTTTGAGAACAAATTGCTAATTGACAAAGTGTTTGAATTCACACAGAGCATTCAGAATAAACAATTTAGATAACTCTAGGACCTGGTATAAATGCATATGGATCGTAGTGGTCATGCCATGGGTTAGAAGAAGCCTTAAGTGCAATAAAATTAGTCAAATTACCTTACATTTTCATACACAAGGGGGAGAAAGAAGATTTGAGAAAATACTGTATAGGCCTAGGACCTTCCTGTATGCAAACTTCCCCCACATTACTGAGCAATCATTTCTCTGAAATATCAGTTGTTGACAAAGAAGGGGAACAGAAAGTGTTTAATCAGGGTGCTGTCATATGAGAAATGAACCTATGCAGCAGCTAAATGAATATAACTTATGTTCTGCATAGTACTCATCAATGGAGACTATTCAGTTTTGTGCCAAAACCTTTCATGGTAACAAGCTTTTTAGTGACAGAGCTTAGACACACACATGCTCATCTCCTGAAAGACACGGTGCAAATACCACATTGACTTACACAATATGCAATTCTATTGCCTTCCATAGGATTGCACCATTTAAAGGTGTAAATCACCAAGGAACTTGGCTCAATGAAGCTGCCTATCTAATGTATATTATATGAAAGCAATCAAAAAAGCAAATTAGTCAGAACAGAAGTAAATGGTTATCACACATTATTGCTCCAGAGTTTATTTTATTGCCTGTTGAGGAAAAGTTGTGAGAGGACTGATCTGAGAGGGGACTGCTAAGGAAAAAGATTTAGCAATGAGCATCTGAGCTTTCTTAGACCAAAGTCACAGACTGCTGAAAGATGATGTGGAGCTCAGACAGGAGCTGTGATGAGAGAGAGCAAAACAAAAATAATAGTTAATGGAAACATGAATCGGAATAAACAGAGAGTATCAATAGAAGGAAATCAGGCAAGAGATTAATGAGCCGACTGACATCAATGGAACGTTACCAGTGGTTTCCGTGAGAGTATGATTGGTTGCACAGAGACAACAACAGGTTGTGCTGGAGGGCAGTAGGAAATGTGACATGAAAGAAATTAAGAAGTGTTTTCTTACTAAGAAGAAAAAAGGGGAGAGTTACAATCTGTGTACCCCCCACTCATTAATTAGGTTAATTAAAGATTCTCTCATTAAACCCAAGGGGTCTAAATGGGACCCCCCTGCACCTACAGGGGCAGCTGTGTCAGTGGGGGCACTGGTCCCAGAAGAGATCTGTTTTGATAGCACTGCTCTCCTTTATCCATGAAGACAATTTCATTTTGGGGTGATGGTCTTTAGCTGATCAGCCTACAGAGGCTGGTCAAGAAATTCCCTGAACCACCTATCTCCCAGTGGGCCCTGGGAAAAAAAACAACCCTATTTCCCCCTCTGACTTCTCTCTTAAAGTATAATTCAAGATCAAACTTGAAATAAAGAAAACAAACAGTGATATCACATCTGTTAAACTTTTAGATTTCAGTAGGGTGCTCCTGATTTTGCCTGTTCTGTACTGTCTTCTTGACCACCTTCAAGACTCGATTTGAGTTTGGGTTGCCCTCCAGAAGCCTCTCTCATGCCCAAAAAACTGCTTCAGTGGCCTGGCAATGGCTCATTGGAGATGATTCTATTATGTTATGCAGGGTATGCAGGAGCGAGATCAAATGAAGAGAAAGCTAACTCGTCTGACTGCCTACCCAGCAGCTTCAAGTCAGGGGCAACATCCTCTTAATTATCATTGCAGTAATTGGGGGAGGAGGGAAATACAGATGGGAAGGTCAATGCTGCCATAATGTAGGGGGCGGGAAACAGAAATTGTATGGGGATGGCTACAATATTCATAATGTTGAAGTGGAGGAAGGATAGCTTTTTATAGTGCCATACCAGTGTCCCTGGGCACTTTTATGGAAAATCTTTTGCTTTTGGCATTTTCAGCCTTAGCCTTTTGGCACTGACTTCCTTTAATGCACACAGGTGTTAATTCTTCATGTTTTTGGAAGAAGAGAGAGGGAAGAACAAAAAGAGAAGGGTAAGGTGGGAGGAATGAATCCTGTCCAGCTGTGAACTGTCAGGGCAAAGCAAAGAATCAGGTCTCTGTAGAATTTACAGTAGAGAATACTCAACTGGATAATTTTACATTCTGTGTGGAACACAGTTGCTCAAAACAATTTTGTAAGGCAATCAGATATTATGGTGAAGGAAGCAGCAAAAATTCCTAGTATATTTTGGAGGGGTGGGAAGTGTGGGAAGAGCTGTGGGCACTACTTAGTACTATATTAACGAAAAATCTCTTCTGGAAAATATTGGAGAGATTTATTTTTATTCAAGTGCAGATTTCAATGCCAAGACAATAAAGAGAAACCACAATTTGTTCCATTAAGCTTGTATCGTATTGTCAGTGCTTGCCCATATGGAAAACATATAAATTGCAATGAAAACATAAAAATGAGACAGTTTGGTAATGTTTTGAGTAGGCTTTATAAATATCATATGTATTTTTAAATACATGAGTGGTGCAGTTTTGAATACAAAAAAAAAAAAAAAATCACACGTGTGGGAGCCAAATTTTGCTATGTTCCCAAAGCAGCAAAATTAGCAGAGCTGCAAATGTAATTATTCAAATTTTGTGTTTTTGGAGCAAGCCAGGAAAAGTATAGTAAAATGAACAGATTTGGTGGAAAAACAATAAAAATAAGAAGCACTAATGTGCACATTTTCTCCTCTTTTTAGCGTAAGGACTTGTGTACGCAGTTCCCCATAGCATTAAAAAAGTCTTCTTTTGCCAGGCCCCATACATTTAGCCTTATAGTTACATTAGTGATGCAATAAGTGGGACAAATCCCCAACTTGTGTCAATTATCAGAGCTCAGTGGAAGTCAATGGAGTTATGACTATTTACACTAGATGAGGATCTGGTTCAGTATGTATGGGGCCTGCTTTTCTTAGCACTCTGGCAGTGACCCCTTGTAGATCTGGGCCAGAACTTCCAATGATTTCTTATGCAAAACTCCCCATTGATTTCTTTTAAAAATTGATGGTAGTGTGGCTATTGTTACTGTCTGCATAGGGTTGAATTTGTTGGGGGAATCTAGGGAAAATCCCTGACGGTGCAAGTGCTGAAACTTAGTCTATTGAGAATGCACTCAGTTCCTATTGTCAGTAGGGTTAGCAACATTTTATATAGATAGACAGTGGCACAAAACAGACATGTTGGATTGTTTCAAATAAAAAGGCATATTTGTTGGTAGATGACAATGGTAAAACTAGTTTCAGAATATGGCCCAGATCATGAGCTGGGGCACAACTCAGGACGGGGAATGCAAAGGTGTCTTTAAGTTACATTTGTCCCTTCAACTCCTCCTTTAATCTTTGTTCTGTACTTGTGAAAATCTGGTTTTCTGAGTTATTACAGAGAATTCTTTCTTGGGTGTCTGGCTGGTGAGTCTTGCCCAGTTACTCAAGGTTTAACTGATCACCATATTTGGGGTTGGGAAGGAATTTTGCCCCAGGACAGATTGGCAAAGACTCTAGGGGTTTTCACCTTCCTCTGTAGCATGGGGCATGGCTCACTTGCTGGAGGATCCTCTGTACCTTAAAGTCTTAAAATCATGATTTGAGGACTTTAATAACTTAGTTGTAGGTTAGACGTTTATTACAGGAATAGGTGGGTGAGGTTCTGTGTCCTGCATTGTGGAAGAGGTCAGACTAGATGATCATTATTGGTCCCTTCTGACCTAAAGTCTATGAGTTTGACATACTCAAGTACTGCTGTGGTGATCTAGGCCAAATGGTATTCTCCTACATGGAGGAATGTTTATACAGAAGGATGGGAGCCGATGCCTTATTTTGTGACAAAAGATTGTCTTGGGATCAAAGCTCTGGAGTGAGATTCTATGGATGATTTTGAGCAAGTCACAATTTCTGTGTACCTCAGAGTTCCCGCTCTGTACCAGGGGGCTAATAGCACTTCCTTTCTCACACATTTTGCCTCATCTATGTGGACTGTAAGCTTTTTAGGGCAGGGACTGTTTCTTACTTTGAGATTGTACATCAGGTTTCCATTGTGCTAGGCAATCTCAGCTGGAGCCCATAAGTGTTACTTTAATGCATACCCTAATGTACTACAGTCCCATACATTCCAGGTCTTGAAAACAAATGCACTGGATTGTTCCAACATGGCTTTCCATGGGAAATGTGTCCATGGGAAATATGCCTGAAGAACAGTTTAAATCTCTGCTGGAGGTTCCATAGTAGCCCCATTGATAGAAGCTGCTTAAGGGATGTGCCAGAATCAACCCACTTTCTAGAGTGAGCAGAGATCCTGAAATTCAGGGCTTTATCTTATATAGGTCCCTATTATCCCTCCCCCATACCAATTTTTGTCATCTGGTCACCCTACTAACCTACTCCTCTCTCTTCACTACTGATTTATTTGTGGGGCTTTGCTGATTGTGTGGGTCCTCCTTGCAGAGGGAGACTGTGTTACACACCTCCTTTTCTGGGGATATTCTGCTGCTCGAGGCCCTGGGCTGAAAGAATTTGGAGCAGACTGTGAATGAATCTAGCCCCAAGTGCCAAAGCTCCTAAAAAATGCATTGCAGCCATACTGAGAGTCTTTCAGAAAGCTCTGTGTAGAAGGAGAGAGTGTTCAATTAAAAGATTGTTTATTTTACTATTTTTTTCCTTACAACAATTCTAAGGAAACAAACATAGTGATTCATGTATATTTAGAAAACAATATTGAGGAACTTACTTTACTGATAGCAGTGAAGAAAGGATGAGATAAAATTCTGGTGCTGTATTTATATTGTATTTTGCAGACATATCTAATCTTCAGTAGCATGAGAAATGTTGTAGAAATGTGTCATTGAAAATTGCTGTAGTATCACACTTAAAAACATGTCCTTTAGAAACCAGGTCAACTTTCATAGCAGCATATAGGAATATACTGCAGAGTTCTTTATGTCGTATAATAGAGATGGTATAGATAATAATATGCTTTCATCTATTACTTTTATCAGGTTGTCTTATCTCTTCTGTTCCATCAAAAGGCTGTATCCAGAAACTATTAAGATAGGAGTGTCTGCTTCATTTGATACGCACATGAGGTGCCTGATTCTGCTTCCATTGAAGTCATGGTGATTATCGTCATTGACTTCAATGGGAGCAGAATCAGGCTCCCTGAATGGTATTCTACACATCTTATTAATGCTAATTACAGTATTATGTGTACACCGGCAATTGAGACGAGGCTCCTAAATCACACAAAATCATTACAACTAGAAAGATCAAACCATAATTTACATGTTCTAGTGCCATAATTTTGTTACTGACAAGCAAATCTACATCCACTATGCTCTCGCATCATTGTATTATGTGAGGATCTCCAAAATAATTAAATAGAAATAATGTGTTCCTCCTCTTTCTTTCTTCCCAGTTTAAGGATTGAATGGGTGTCTTTGGTGTCATGAATGCAAAAACTTTTTTGAGGGAAAGAAAAGTTAAAAAAATTCAGCTTTAATTCTGCAAGTGGTGAGATCTGGCTTATTTTGTGGGAGCAGGTTTCAAAGCCCAGGTCAAGCTCTTCTGAAAGTTCTGTTTCCCATCCTCACAAGCCAACAGTTTATGTAGGAGTTTGGAGCAGATGAGCCTAATGATCTTTTCTAGCATTAAAATCTAGGCATCTATATTCACAGAGGGAACAATAATCTCTCAGCTAAAACCAATCCCACAGAGAGTACTGACATCAGGAAGAAGACCTTGATTTTTGGAAAGGCAGCACAAAGAAGTGGTATATTCACAACATTCTAGATGGTTTTGTTTTGCTCTAGTATGAGCTTTCTTTGGTGAAGTGATTTGTTCCCAGAGATGAGCTGCAGTGATCAATGTGATAACCCTTTATCTCAAAAGACAATGGTGGAAGTACCAAAGATCCTCAATTACTGTGTGTCCTGCTGCAGCACTGTGAATGGCTAAGAGGTCTAATTCCCAAGGTAGACTCCTTGCCACAAATAGTGCAAGCATACGGCACCGGGCTAAAGAAGAAACCTGGCATGCTGTTAGTCATTGAAGGTTGCTGTACTTTCCTCTCTCTTCATCAACTCTCTTCACCTCCTTGACACCCTACCACAGTAGTGCCCTCCAGTGAAAAACGTTGCCAGCTGCATCTTTCCAGCTTGCTATATCCATGTGGAAAGTTTTCAAATCCCTCTTTCAAACATCCTTGAGCCTGAGGGGCTGTGCCAGAGCTGCAGGATCGAATAAGAGGGAATGGAGATCCTCTCAATCAATTCCTGGAGTTCTCTCTCTGGTTGATGCCACAAACCTACCTCCATGAGAAATGTAAAGCTGCATTGATCGGAGAGTGTTTCCTGTCAGCGCAGTGCAGTGGAGATGCCATGGCAAGTGAAAGTTAGTAAGTTGATGGGAGATACACAAGCTACAACAGGTAACTTGTGCATCTCCAGTTGATTGCTGCTGGCAGTGTAGACCAGGCCTGGGTCTAGGTTGGCCTAGGAGCCTTGGAGCATCTTTAAGTTCTCTATAAAGAACATCCTTTGGAATGCTTCTATTGTCCATCATGACAAAACTAATGGAGACATCTGTGTTTGAAAGTAGTGATTAGATTTGGTTATTTTGCTTTCTCAAGAACTTTGGTGTCAGGAACTTTGGTTTCCACCTAGGGTTAGTACCTGGCCAGTATCTGAGTAGCCTGGTCAGTTTTTTTAATGGCTTTTCCAGTTCCCAGAAAAATAATTTGCCAGTCATATTTTTAATGTGGGTCTAAAGAGTTGCGTTGGAATATCTAATGTTAAAAATTCCTGTGTCCAACTAAAGGTGTTACGGTGTTCCCACTTCCATAGTTTAAGCAGTAACAGATCAAAACTGTTGAAAATACAGCAACTGTCTGCCTGCCAACATGCAAGTGTACCCTGTGTATGTGAGAGAGGGTTTGAGTCATGTGAGAGTAAGGAGACGTGATGTTATCAATCTTATCTATACGTGTCTTCTCTTTAGATAATATAGGTGGATGTTGAAGGCAGGGGTGGTTGTGTAGTTGCCTTGTGGTTGGAGGTTCGGATTGTGGTGGGCTTGCCTTGTATGGGAGAGATACTCTTGATACTCTTTTTTTTTTAATATTTCAAAGTTGGTAGCCCCACCCCACTTGATATTTAGAATATGGTGAAGATTGCAGGTGTGGAAGTTGTTTGGCCTTCACTCATACCTGCTGTAGGTGTTCCAAGTCTCGCTACCATACATCAGTTTGTTCAAAATGCACATCTAGAAGAAGTAATCAGTGCTACATCTAGATTGCCATGGCTGGGTATTACATAGCAGAATATGGAGAAATCTTCTGGCTGGTTGAAAATGGAAACTTTTTTTTTTTTAAATTGGGTATCCAATTGTCTTGAAGCCCAAGACAGCAGACTGATTTAACAACTTGAGGACATATGTCCTTGATAATGTGGGATATTGCTGAATGGCATTCTCCAAAATGCATTACTTTTCCTATTAACATCACATTAAGCATGCTTGAATTCAAATATAGGCACAGTTTTCAGATGTATGCAGCTGCCTGTCACCCAGGAGCAGATTCTGAGTTGTCATAGGGATAACTGGATGTTGGTGCTGTTCATGTCTTTGAAATGGAACTGAAAGGTGTACTGCTGGCACTTCAGCCTATTATCTCAGCAACTCTTCCGACAGCTGTATATAGATTGCGTCTTCAGGGACTCCAAAGATGAGGACCTCAGACATGGAGATACAATTGCCAATAACTGAGAAGAAGAACTCGAGCAATTTCAAGGCATTCTCATTCATCCCTTCATTATGTTTGGAAGTAGGTTAGTAGTATTATCAATGGTATCAATGTCACAGAGAGATCCAGCAGGAATAAATGTGGATATATTTCTGTCCATTATCCTGGCTTGGTACCATGAACTGATCTGAAGCCTGACTGAGGGGGATCCAGGATACTGGCAGCTGACAGGATGTATTGGTGACTATTTTACACAAGCTTCTCAGTTAGTTTGCTTCTAAAAGGGAGGTAAGATAATGGCTGGTGGTTTGCGAGGTATCTAGCATGGAGTGGTTTCTTTAGTATGGTCACATTGTTGCATGTCTTCGGATGGTTGATAGGTTTCCCCATATGAGAAGAGACGTTGACAATCTCTGAGTCCCAGATATTTTCTATTCTTTCTTTATTCTGGAAAGGCAGTGGTCAGTTACAGGTGACAAACATGAGTTGTTGACAGTGTTCCCATGACAGCTGGTTGTGTGAATAGACCTAATTGTCCTGAGAGGTCATCCCAGATGTGAGTGGTCTTCTCAAAAGGTTTTGGAAATTGAGTTCACCAAAGCACCTCGAAGATCTGTTGCTTATCTGAACTTTAATCATACTTCTTGAATCTGCAAAATTAGTCTTAGAATCTGTCACACCATAAACTCTGCTAAGTCACCCTTTTTAAATAAAATTTCAACATTTTTGTTTCCAGCCAGTTAGAATTAGGATCTACAGAGGTGAAAAACAATAGGACAAAATCATTCAAATTTGGTTGAACAACTTCATAAACCTTTCTATTCAGAGTCTATTTAAAGATTTGAGTATTTATTCTGTTTTGTCTGAACTGCTTTGTGCATTTCTAATCTTGAATTTGGTGTGTAGGTGGCTTTGTAATAGAGGTCGGAAACTTAACATAATGCCGTGTGGCGGAGAGGTGTTGCATTTTAGATCTGTGTTTCAGGTGCTAGATCTACTGGCATTTATGCATAGAGCCAGTGCCTCTGATTTATAACAGCCTTTTGTAACGGTGTTGTGCACTTTTACAACTGGAGAAAAGAGAAAAAATATTCTCTGACTTTCCTGTTGCTCTAGGATGCAGAAAGATGTCTGGGATGACTCATGAGGGAGTTTAACTGTAATAAGTTACTAAGCAGAGACTACAGAGGTAACTACTGAATATGCAATGAAACTAGACAACCTTTCAATTCATTTATCAGTTCTCACAGTTCCCACTTGATGGTGGGTGAAACAAGAGAAATACTAAGCAAAGAAAATTTACCCATACCCAGTGTATATTAATTTAAAAATAATAATCAGTGCAGTACCCTGTTTCTTATTGTCAATTGATTCGACAGAGTTTTAACTCTTTTCTAGCCTGTTACCTGTTACTGAGAGATACCGTAGTGAGCTAAATGGAATTTGTATGCTGAACTAGCTCTGTGTTTTAATTAGATAGAAGTGTCCTTTTATTAAAAGAAAACATCCTGAAGGATTCTGCAGTAGAGGGCAAAGACACTACATCTTTGCAATAGTAATATTGATTTTTTGGGGGGTGGTAGTTGAGGAACTTTCTTTTTATAAGGAATAAAGTGCCTGTTGATATACAGTAGATCAAAATGCATCTAAGGTAACAGCAGTGTTCAAACAGAATTTTTCTGGGACAAGTGCTTCATCTATAATTTTTCTTACAGTTACAGGATTGCCTTCTAATCATGGAATTCCATGCAAATAAATACCTGTTTCATTCTTTGTCTTAAAAATGGTAAGTCCCTGTTAAGGTTGCTGTTAGCTGTAACTTGAGAACCCTTTCTTTGCTCATAGGCTCAATCAGTTGTACATTTGCTGCATTAGAAGCCTGCTATTGAAGTTCTGCCAATAAAACATGGGTCTGACCTGTTATTGTGTCATCTGTATGCTCCTAGATTAACTCCCCATAAGATGGTACAGACCTCACTTCTGTAGATTTTGCTTTATGCTGCAATATTGTCTAAATTTGTTGGTAGTTAAAATTTTTCAGTCTTAAATTTTAAATGCTCTTAAACTTCCCGAAGTAAAGGGGGGCGGAGGTTGGGGGACACACCAAATTGACTGTCAAGCTGTCTTTGCTGTAAAGACCTTTGGAAAGGATGACACTGCAGACTTTAGGAAGATGACTATTTGAGATTGACAGAGGTTATGAAAGTAATGGCCTTTAGAAACGGGTTGTGGGTAAATGTAACAGGCTAGTGAAAACAAATCATAACAAATATAAACTCTGTACAGAATGTGAACGTTCTGTGGCTGTAGGCCTTACTCACCCTTAATCCATCCCTACCTCACCGTAGTCTTTAAAAGTGCCATTAGACTCGTTGTTTTTGCTGACCCAGCCTGTATCAGATACTGGAAATCTCAGGAGAGAACTTGTTCATTCTCAAGACAAGTAGCCTGACTTTCTGACCAGAGTAGTTTGGCCATACTGGGACAAGTACGAGTGCATTGGAATAGGTATTGCATACAGATTAGAGGAAGGCCCCGCTTACAATGTTTGGATTTGGATCCAGACTTCTCACTATTCAGGGAATGATTTGGATGTGGGGTTTTACTTTGATACAATCTCTCTCTTCTTTTTTTAAACCAAATTAACTTTAGAAAATCTTTTGGGGGTGTTCAAATACTGTCGTGATGGCACCATGTGAGAATAATGTCCATAAATAGGCAACCATGACTAGGGTTTTTCTAATATGATTTTTTTTAAATTGCCAGTTAAAAAGAATGTAGCTTATAAAAAAAATAAAAACTTTTGTCATTTTTATGGGCTTCAAGTAGACTTTAGTTCATTTGGTATTTTTTTAATAGACTAGTAGTCTTTAATCGCTTATCACAGAACCTGAAGTGTACCTGTTAAATACTGGTAAATTAGTTATCAATCCCTTGGGCAGTATATTTTAATATCAGTATTATATGGCAGATGATATAAATCATGTGTACGGTATTATTAACTTAGGCAGCTGCTGACTTAAAAAGGCCAGTTTAACAAGTCACCACTGTATTATGTTTAATTAGGTACAGTTTATATAATGAGGTGTTCAGTTCTAATGGAAAGACATGCTGTGAGCAGCACATCTGCACGAATAACTATTACAATCAGCATTGCAGAGACCCATGGAACTGCAAATTAGACTTACTTATCTAGAAATAAATTACATCCCAATGCCTTCATAAAGCTCATTAATTAATTCCACTGGCATAAAGGTCTTTTTCTTAATTTCATGTTCCATTAGCATAATAAACACAATTTGAGTTACAACGGTATGATCAGTTTAATGGATGCTATTTATTTTAGTTTTTTTATTTAAAGTCCCGGTAACGTAGAATTAACATCAATGTGCTGTTTGGTCCTTTATTAAAAATTCCCATAGGATAACCAACACAGATGTTCAATACAGCATCATATATTTGCTGCATTTTATGTCTCCACTAATTGGCCATATGGAAAGGTGTTGCTTGGGTTTAATTTTTAAAAAAAATCTGAGAAATTATATAGATTGTAATCATAATCAGTATGTAACATTGGTTAAGTTAATATAGACTGCATGCTGAAAGCAAAGCAAGAATAAGCAAAATTTTTATGTTCATTGGTGTTATTTACCATAAATCAATGTGCTTCACAGTTTATTAAAATCAGTTTCAACAACGTGCTTAGTTCTTGACATAATTATAAAGAATTATAACTTATGCAAACCCTATGTAATCGGAAGAAAATGTTACCAACTAGCTGTTCAGTCACAGTTTAGCATTCAACTTTATTATTCCATTGAGCAGTTCATGAGCACCATATTTCATGGTGCATGTTATTGCTAAAAACATTTATGGCAAGATGATCTACATTACTAGAGCATACAGTTTCAAGGTCCAGTTAATACTTGATCCTCCGAATGGCAATATGACATTACATATGTTTTGTTAGTGTAATAGATTAGCAAAATGTTATTGCAGATTTCATTTTTTGCCTTATGTTGTCAAACATTATGGTATTATAGATCTGTTATCATAACCATGTTAAAACTATCATTCTACCTATAGCACATATTGTTTTATCATGCTCTCCTCTTTCTTTCTTTCTTTCTTTCTTTCTTTCTTTCTTTCTTTCTTTCT